>JASPKZ010010665.1:0-142500 GCA_030220185.1 Diploptera punctata | reverse complement strand
ATCTTTCAACACGAAGTTGACCCATTTAAAAATCGTTGGATCGACTTGAAACGTTGTATACTTGTAAAGGACCAACGACAATACAATAATTTCATAAATTGTTTCTAAGATCCTGGCCAGGATCATCAGGGCATCAAAAAAATAAAGACCGGTATAATAGATAGCGGATTTATCGACTTTTTAGTCTATCGTTGTAAGAAATTAATATTATATCCTCTGGTAGAGCGGTGGACTGTTAATGGAAACATAGGCTTAAAAAAAGTACTTAAAAAAACAGATGAATTACTATTAAATATATTGCTTGACTACTCTGTATTTAATGACACGCCACTGATAGTATTGTTGTGTACTGCAGCACATATTCCCTGTTGTACAGTTCCTTAGCAACGCGCACAGCAACTTCATGTTTAATGGCGCTTAAAATGTAACCATCTCCCCCTTCAGCTTGTTTTCGGGAGAAAAGTTGTAAAAAGCAACACAGAATCAGTAGATAAACAAGCTTGTAAGAAGCTCGTATGTTCTGAGGTTTAACATCGTCAGAGCAGGACATCTGATTCTCTCACACAAAGTCCCTTTACTCGTGTAATATCATTAATTTTTCTAAGCTTTGTCATATTAAGAAAGCTTTTAAGGAGATTCTTGCTGCCTTATATCGCTAAAGATTAAATTCTGGTCCTAAAGCGCATGTTTTTTCATTATCTTCACAATGGGATTTGTTTTACATTTCCAGGGGACAATACACAATCATCATCAGCAGCAGCATCAAGGATTAGACCTTAATGTCTGTTCCGATCTCATGCTGGAATTGGTCTGTCCATCTTTTATTGGGTCAACACTTTTAAAATGCATATTAAAAGCACGGTTTGAGGTTATGTAATAAGATATTAAATATAAAATTGGTACCTGGTAAGTCAGTCGTCCTCAATTAAATTATTAAACATCATCAAGTAATTCCAATATGGAGGCCTTTCAAAAACAATGTTTCATCTTCTGCATTTTAACTGGTAACTAGTAACAGTTCAATATCTTTATCATACCCATAGCTGATGTCACATTCTAAATATTTAAAGTGGGATACTTGTTCAATAATTTCGTCTCTAATTACTATTTTTGCACGCAGAGTATTTCTTCCACAAAATGTCATTACTTTTGTTTTACTTATTGGAATTTTAAAATTATAATCGCTACATATTGCATTGGATTACCACTACAAACAAGAAAGTTAAATCCATTAATTATTAAGAAGAGTAAAAGGCTGCACTAGAATGGACCAGATAAGAAACGAGGATATCCGTGAAGAACTGCAGATCTATTCCATAAAAGAAAAGATATTTAATAACAAGATACAGTGGAAAGAACATGTAGAAAGAATGGAAGAAAGTAGATTACCAAATAAAATCTTGCATTATTTTCCAAGAGGAAGAAGAGATGTCGGACGTCCTCGGAAGAGATGGTCTTAGATCTATTAGTGAAGACGGAACAGGCAACTCTTGCCTAAACAGGAAGTGAAGAAGAAGAATAAGAAGAAGAACTAGTAACAGTTAAAGTGCAGAAGATGAAATATTGTTTTTGAAAGGCCTCCATATTGGAACTACTTGATGAGGTTTAATAATTTAGTTGAGGACGACTGACTTGGCAGGTACTAATTTTATATTTAATATATTTTTACTGGGTCTTCCTACTTTTCCCCGTCCTAGTGGTTTGTAATGAAAAATCATCATCATTTACATAGTACATTCACGAATTTAGGCCATTTGTTGACCTGTTTCGGCCTCAAGAGAAACACCATCCAGAAGTCTTTTGAGTGGACGTCCTGGTCTTCTTCTTCCTGCTGGTTGACATCTTAACATTTGTTTGGGTATTCTGTGATCTTCCATTCGATGAACATGTTGCATCCATCTTGACTTATAATCAGAAATTTTGTTTTCTAAAGATTCCATGTGTAATTCTTCTAAGATGTCTTTTTTTTTTTGTGATCCAGTAGTGTGTATCCTGAGATCCTCCGAAGGTATCTCATTTCAGCAGATCTAAGTCTCTGTATATCCTTCTGTTTCAACGTCCATACTTCGCTACGATACAAAAGAGTTGGAAGAGCCAGTGTTTTATATACTTTTAGTCTGTTTCGGAATTATACTGTTGTCCATTCTATTGACGTGGTCCATCCATTCGTCTCTCTAATGTACAATTTTATCTATTTTGTGTGCGTGATTGAAATTTGAAAGTCGAATTTAAGGCGAGACTGAAATGTGTGCTGAGTGGGACGTTTTTATGGTCACCTGGACTTATTCCAGTAATGGCTTTTTCCAATAAATACATTAATATAATACTGTTTATTATTGCTTTCTTGTCACTGCTTGAGCGTAGGTTTAGTGTTGCAGTGTGGTACTTTTTCAGGAGAAAGCAGCGGTAGTGCAACTATCAGGGCATTAGTTAATTACTTAATACAGGCTTTCCACTTTACTGCAGTTCACCCTTAATTCATGCTTTCCAGAGATTCCTATCTTACCATCTATTCTATCTAATAGTTTGAATATATTTAGTTCACTTCGTATATTTTCATTCCGTTTTCGATCTGTTATTGTATAGCCAGGCACACTCCTCAGAAATCTCGTTTCTGGCGTTTCTATTCTTCGTTCCTGATTTTTGATAAAGACCCAGTGTTCCGATACATATAGTAGTGTTGGAACCGCCATTGTTTTACAAGATTTTAAAAGTGTCTCCTTTCTAGTTCCTTTGAGACTTCGTTTTATGGTGCCACACATACTGTGTTATTAAATTAATTATTTTTCTATATGACACATTGTATCTCAGGTTGAAACCCGGCCGCGGTCGATGGATCTTTTTAGGATGGAAAAATCCAAGGAGCAAGTCCACTGGGAGGGAATTTAAGCCGTGGGTCCCGAGTCGAAGATTTTCAGGCTCATAAAAGATCCTAAGCCTGAACAAAGAGGCCTCTAAGCAAAAATTTACCGACCTCAAACATTAGCAGGCGACTAAAGTATTACTAGAATGTATTCACGTAGACTCTCACGGCCGGAGTTGCTATGATGATCTTGAAGAAGATTTTTGGGCTGTAGGCCGTGGTCGTGAGGCTTGCTGCGTCTGGCATCCTCAAGACAATCCTTGAGGATGCCAGACGCAGTCTCTGGCGAAACGTCGGGGAACTACAAGCCTCACGACCACGGCCTACAGCCCAAAATCTTCTTCAAGATCATCATAGCAACTCCGGCCGTGAAAGTCTACGTGAATACATTCTAGTAATACTTTAGTCGCCTGCTAGATGTCTCATTGTGTCGGCGTGTGTTGACCGTATACCACTCATGACATCGTTGGGAAAATAATGTAACTAAAATGAACTTGGTCTATTAACTCCTAAAGGAGAGGCTATGGCTCAACAATGGGTTACGCTATTATTCACACACACACACACACACACACACACACACACACACACACACACTTTCGTCAATAATCACTAATCAGTAAATGTTTCTTCCTCTTCTTTGAATAGACCCTGAGAAAATATAGAAGTTGTGTACTAAGTTTTTAATATTAATAATAATAATAATAATAATAATAATAATAATAATAATAATAATAATAATAATAATAATAATAATACATATTATTATTATTATTTTCTTCGATCACGAATTAGGTTCTTAAGCCTGTTCCAACTTCACATAATCTCCAACCAACGTTTTCATTGTATTCCCAAATCTCTCCTTTCTTCAGGTTTATAATAAAGAATGATTCTAGGAATATGACTGTAGCTCATTCTTTCTAGGTGTCTAATCTATTGATCCTCATTTTTAAGAATACACTTAACTGCTATATCTACAAAAAAGGGAAATGAATGGGAATGTGGCAATTATAGGGGCATATCTTTGTTAAATGTGACATATAAGATCATCACCATCAACCGTGTCGGCTCCAGTAGCAGTCTTTTTAGAGGTCTTCCTGGTCGACGATGTCCTTTGGGCTTTATTGCATCATAATTTATAGAATTATTCACTATTTTTTCCATGGTTTAAACCGAGTTTTATATATATATATATATATATAGGTTTTCTTCTACTGATTCTACTTCTGATGTTTACCAATATTCTATTTTTTTTAATTTCTTTCTTTCTTGTTTTTCTTTCGTTTACACTGTTATTCCTTTACGTTTTACCTTTGTTAACCTTTTTATCTTTTTCACACATACAAACACAAGACAGCACATACGCCCAGACCCAAGGTGGAAATTTAAAATCCCCTATCCCGCCGGGAATCGAACTCCGGTCGCCGGAGTGGAAGGTAGAGACTCTACCGACTACGCCACGGCGACGGACATAATTGAATTAGGGATAATGACACATTAGAATTGTTTTTCTTTTTCCTCTCGTTCACCTACTTTCTTTGTTGTTTTACTTTTTTTAACTTTTTTTCCTCATTCACACATATAAACACATGGACGACACACATCCAGTCCCAACGTGGAGATTTAAAATCCCTTACCCCGCCGGGAATCGAACCCGGGTCGCCGGATTGAAAGGAACAACACAGCGACGGACTATAATAAAGAATATAAAACTATATACTGAATAAATCCTAGATTACTACTAATGTGGCTTTCGTAAATGAAGATCCACTACGGACCAAATATTTAGTTGAACACAAATATTAGAAACATTTTATGAACATAACATCCCATTCCACTACCCTCTTCGTTCAGTTAAGGCAAGATTTTAATAGTACGGACATTCAATTCATTTTCGAAGCCTTGGCAGAATAATGCATTCACTTTTTACACGTTTTATATTAGCTTGACCTGTATCTATCTATGAACTGAATCTTTTAACGCGATTTTCACCCACTTTAAATCTTTGGATCGACTTGAAACTTTGCATACTTGTAAAAGACCCCTGACAATATAATAATTTCATATTTTGTTTCTAAAATCATGGCCAGAATCATCAGAAAATCAAAACAAAGTGTTTTTGGATCTATGTAACCGAATTTTTAACACGATTTTCACCCACTTAGAAATATTGGATCGACTCGAAACTTTGTGTACTTGTAAAGGACCCGTGACAATACAATAATTTCATATTTATTTTAATAAGTACTTAACGATTATTTAAAAATTGATAAGGCAAGATTGGCTTATTTTGTCTCTCATCTAATTGTATCCTATATGCAACAGTTTACTAGCTCTCCTCTGTTTTACAGTTCTATTTATTGTTTAAAACATTTCATCGTTAATTATAACTTTCGTTTAACGCGTTTCCAAACAAATGAAATAATTTGTCCACTTACGCCTGAAAATCTGCACAAACCGTTATCAACGGATGTTTTAGAAAATGTAATAACGGTCTCATAATAGAAAACAATTTAGTAAAAGCATTGAATTAGTGAGAGTTGGTTGTAAACTTGCAATATAAGTGCACTTAACTTGTAAAATGATGTAAACAACTCCACATGTGAAGTACTTGTGCACGCACTTCAACTGCATTCAAGCTATTACTGAATACCAGTGTGCATTTTAACTGTAATTACCTATTATTCCGCATTCATAACAGTTTGTTCGCATACTTCCGTGTCATTCAAATCAAAACAGAGCTGAATTCCTACCATAACTGTTAATATTAACCTTTCATAGCACCACCGAGCTCACAATAAACACTGTTCTACTAAACTCGGAATATTTCCATATAAACTGCTATAAAGTGTACAATAAAATAGCTATTTATAATAGTGTTTCCTCTTTCCTACACTTGATAGCAGTAATTAAAGAAATGTATGATAAAATAAATAAATATGAAATTATTGTATTGTCACGGGTCCTTTACGAGTATACAAAGTTTCAAGTCGATCCAATGTTGCTAAATGGGTGAAAATCATGTTCAAAGATTCCGTTACATATATACAAAGACACTTTTTTTGATTTTCTAATGATTCTGGCCAGGATTTTAGAAACAACAATATGAAAATATTGTATTGTCACGGGTCCTTTACAAGTATACAAAGTATACGAGGTGGCCTGGGCATTAAAACCGGATATTTATCCCCATATAATAATAATAATAATAATAATAATAATAATAATAATAATAATTTGTTTATTTAATATTTAAATATAATTATATTTATTTCTAGTAAGAATGGAAATAAGTTTGATTTAGAGAATTCAATTTTTTTATAATTATAAAAAAAATCAAACTGGTCAATATAAACTGTTAATACAGTTAGATGTGTTTCAAACTGATTTAATATGTAAAAATAATTTGAATATTTGAATTGACAAATTTTTATATACAAATAGATGGGATTGGACGAATTGGATGGGAGTCATCCAGTAGTACTCCTTCCTTTTCAGTTGGACCAATCAGAACTTACACATTATAACATATGAAATGGGATTTTTCCCAGAACAAAAAGATGGCTACAATACTTGAAAGAAGTTAGACATGTTAAACAACGGCTCATCAAGAAATAAAAGAATTATTGTTCATTTCTTGATATTAGTTGACACAATGGTGTCAAAGTTATGGAAAATAATATTGTAGCATAAATTTAATTCATCTGGAGTATAAATAATCCATAAAGTGAAAATAAAATGTTACTGAGTAAAAAATTGACCGTTGAAAATAGTCATCTATTATATATATGAAGTGATAATCTTCTTAAAGTGAAATTTGTTAATTTGAGCCGGAATCTTTTAAATTATTGTTCATTCACAAGATTCATCTAAACAGAAGTGAAAACTTTAATAACATAACATTTAGTTTAACTGTTAACAAAGTGTCGTTATTTGTTTATGTAAGAAAATTTCCCTCATTCCCCTGAAGGGAGTCATCAGTGCCGTGGAAAATAACTTACTTACTTACTTACTTACTTACTCACTGGCACTATCGAACCCGCAGGTTCATGGCCGCGCGGACATAAGCTCTCCATACATCCCTATCCTGAGCTAATGCTTTCCAATCATTCCCAGTAGATAAATGACAGTGATCTAATTTTTTTTGTAAGCCTATGTTTTCCCTTTACAGAGATTTAGGCGCTCTCCCCTACAGGGAAGAATTTGAACCATACTAATTTAGTTACACTTGTTTTCGTATATATGTCATTTTGAGTGGTCCGTGGTCAGCGTTCCGCCTCATACTAACATGTAGGAAAAAACAAGGTAGTACTAGGACGGTAAAATTCGGTCAATTTTGCTTAGAGACCTTTTCATTCAGGCTTAAGGATTTTTTACGAGCCTGAAAATCTTCAGACTCGGGACCCATGGTTTAAAGTCCCTCCCGGAGGACTTGCTCGTTGGATTTTTCCGTCCTAAAAAATCCATCGACCCCGGCTGGGTTTGAACCCGCGACCCTCGGGACCAGAGGCAAGGAGCATAACCACTACTCCACCGCGGCCGATTATCCGGCCAGCAACACCTTTGGCTATAGAGCGCCGATGGGCAGTTAGAGGGGGAGGAGTCTCCGCTTGTAGAAACTGACAACAAGCATCTGAAACATCGGACCACCTCCTAAGTTATTACAATCATATATCTACAACGTGGGACATCACATCCAACAACTCCACTCACCATGGAAGACCCTGCAGCTCTCTTTGAGGACAAATAGCTATGGAAGTTTTAGTATAAGATCTGAGAGGCATAGGGCGTGTTAAAATTCCATACCTACAAAGGGAGTGATTGAAGTAACACAGAAACATAGAGAGAAAAGTTTACATTATATCTTGCAATTTCAAACAACAAGAATCGATGGATAAAAGAAAATGGAGGGATTTGCGCCTGGAGCGTTATGACTATGCTATGTGCTAGACACTTGTTTCGGTGAATTGATCGCGGCCATATTGAATTCGTATTAGAGTCAAGCAGGACGGGCGCAATGTAAATGAAAACGTATTTCCTTTCTTTGGAAAAAAGTCAGTAAATCCCATTACTACTACTAATTCGTGTTGTAGGTTTATTCCTCTTCTTCTTCTTCGTCACGGTTTATGCTTTTCTGTTCCTGTTCCGGCTCCAAATTGCTACTGTTTCCATCTTTATTTTGGTCTTCCCAGGCTTTTTCTTTTTGTGGTGAATAGTTGTATGCTGCCTTTTGTATTCTGTTCTCATTAATCCTTGCTAAACTTTCTTTCCAGTTTGTCCAGTATTTCATTATTATTGTGTTAAATTCCTCTTTAGGACTGGAAGTAAATATCAATAAAACTAAATATATGGTCACACGTAGAAATTCATTATATAATGGAAATGGACAGCTAATGACAAATGAGGGAAATTTTGAGGAAGTGGCTGAATTCAAATACCTAGGAAACAATGATCACAAATAGGAATGAGATGCACAAAGAAATTAAACATAGGCTCAATTCTGGAAATGCATGCTATTATTCATTGCAGAGACTCTTGATGTCCCAACTCCTTTCAAAAAACGTTAAAGTGAAAATATATAAAACTATTATTCTACCAGTTATATTATATGGGTGCGAAACATGGACTCTTACTTTAAGAGAGGAAAGGAGATTACGAGTATTTGAGAATAAAGTACTTAGGAAAATTTTCGGACCAAAGAGAGATGAACAGACAGGTGAATGGAGAAGACTACTAACAATGAACTACATGGTCTTTATAGGAAGGCAGATATAGTAAGAACAGTTAAGTCTCGTAGACTGCGATGGGCAGGACATGTTGCACGTATGGGGAATGAAAGACTTGCATGGAAGCTTCTTGTAGGAAAGCCAGAAGGAAAACGCCCAGTTGGTAGACCAAGAATGAGGTGGGAGAATAACATTAACTATGATTTGAGGGAAGTAGGTTATACAGGGAATGATTGGAAAGCATTATCTCAGGATAGGGATGTATGGAGAGCTTATGTCCGTGCGGCCATGAACCTACGGGTTCGATAGTGCCAGTGAGTAAGTAGTAAGTAAGTTAAATTCCTCTACTTTAGTTCCTGTCTTATTTCTGTATGTGTTTCTTGCATTTTCGTCGATAACCTGCTATTGTCTGAGGAACTTAATTTCAGCAGCTTGTATTCTGGCAGATTGTTGTGTTGTCTCTGTACATGTTTCGGATCCATAAGTAATAATAGGAACTGCCATCGTCTTGTATAAGGTGGTTTTATAGATCTAATATTAAAACCCTACTCAAAGGTAAGTAATAACTAACTAACTGACACTATCGAACACGCAGGTTCATGGCCGCGCGGACATAAGATGTCCATATATCCCTGTCCTGAGCTAATGTTTTCCAATCATCCTTTGTATAATCTTACTTACCTACCCGTAGGTTCATGGCCGCACGGACATAAGCTCTCTATACATCCTATCCTGAGCTAATGTTTTCCAATCATTCCCTGTATAATCTACTTCCTTCAAATCATAGTTAATTTTATTCTCCCACCTCATTCTTGGTCTGCCAATTGGGCGTTTTCCCTCTGGTTTTCCTACAAGAATCTTCCATGCACGTCTTCCATTGCACATTCGTGCCACATGTCCTGCTCATCGCAGTCTTAACTGTTCAAAGTTAACTAATAGATATTTAATTATATAATGTTACATATACCCAATAAGTCCCGCGTGGGGAAACGGACGCTCCCTAGCGGGAGTTTATTTACCAAGCTAATCTAGTTACTCTTATTTACCTACCACGATTCATATGTGGTTAGTACATCGCCTCGATGAGACATTTAGAAGGCAACTAAGATATTATTTGGATGGATGAAGGTCGATTAAATTTTGCACAGAAGACTTTTTATTCAGGCTTGCGGTTGTTTTACGAGCCTGAAAATCTTCAGACTTGAGAAACACTGCTTAAAGTCCCTCCAGAAGGACTTGTTCTTTAGATTTTTCCATTCTGAAAATCCATCGACCGCTGCCGGGTTAGAATCCGCTATCATTGGGACTAGAGGCGAGAAAAAAACACTAGACAAAATAATCGTTTTCTTCTTCTTCTTCTTCTTCTTCTTATTCTTCTTCTTCTTCTTCCTACAAGCATTAAAACTTATTGGTTCGTTCCAGCTCCAAGTATCGTAGCTACTGTGGGCGTCCCCGATCTCTTTTTCCTCTTCTAGTTTGACATTTCATACTTTTCCATGGCAATATGTTGGTACCCATTCTGCAGACATGTCCATACCATTTTGTCCTATACTCATATTTTATCTGTCAACTGAATATTTATAGTTCTTTACGAATTCTTCGCTTCTTTTTTTATCCATTAAAGTATATCCTGCCACAAATCGTAAATATTTCATTTCAGCAGCTTCTATTCTTTTGTCTGTTTATTCAGAGTCCATATTTCTGAGCCACACAATATTGCAGGCAAAGCCAATACTTCATAAAAATTTAAATATGTTTCTTCTCTTACTTTCGTTTCCAGTGTTCTTTTAAGGATGTCACATAAATATTGAAGTACTTGTAAATTTATTATTTATGTATTTTTCTCTATTACAGCATGAATATACACCTATTATAATGTGTTATTATAATGCAAAATACAGAAAACGATTTACAATTCTCTCTACACTGTTTAAATGAAATAAGTAAAGAGTACGATTTTAAAATAATAATAATAATAATAATAATAATAATAATTTATTTTAGCTGGCAGAGTTAAGGCCATAGGGCCTTCTCTTCCACTCAACCAGCGAATAGTAAAATTATACAAAAATTACATATATATTACAATTTTAAGATATTAAAATACAGACTAAACAAAATACAATGATGATGTGATCTAATACTAGCTAATACTAACAAAAACATAGAATATAATGAAATTAAAATGATATAAAATAAAGTAAGTAGCACACACTATTGAGTAACACTAAGAAATTAGGACTGGAAGTAAATATCACTAAAACTAAATATATGGTCACACGTAGAAATTCAGTATATAATGGAAATGGACAGCTAATGACAAATGAGGGAAATTTTGAGGAAGTGGCTGAATTCAAATACCTAGGAACAATAATCACAAATAGGAATGAGATGCACAAAGAAATTAAACATAGGCTCAATTCTGGAAATGCATGCTATTATGCATTGCAGAGACTTTTGATGTCCCAACTCCTTTCAAAAAACGTTAAGCTGAAAATATATAAAACTATTATTCTACCAGTTATATTATATGCCAGATATAATAAGAACAGTTCTTCTTCTTCTTCCTCTACGCATGAAAGCTGGCAGCTTGTTGCATGTTCATTCACTACAGGTCCGGGGTATGGTGACATCCTTCCATTGTAGTTGTGGTCTTCCTAAGGCCTTTTCTGCTGAGGTGCCCAGTCACGTACTTTCTTCACTAATCTACTGTTCTCCATTCTATCTATGTGATTGTTCCAATTTAATCTTCTATCATTTATCCAAAGGTTTATAGGTTCAATTTCACATTCTTCTCTAATAACAGAGCTTTATCCAAAGGTTTATAGGTTCAATTTCACATTCTTCTCTAATAACAGAGCTTTATCCAAAGGTTTATAGGTTCAATTTCACATTCTTCTCTAATAAGAACAGTTAAGTCTCGTAAACTGCGATGGACAGGACATGTTGCGCATATGGGAAATGAAGGACGTGCATGGAAGCTTCTTGTAGGAAAACCGGAGGGAAAACACCCAGTTGGTAGACCAAGAATGAGGTGGGAGAATAACAGTAATTATGATTTGAGGGAAGTAGATTATACAGGGAATGATTGGAAAGCATTAGCTCAGGACAGGGATGTATGGGAAGCTAATGTCCGCGCGCGGCTATGAACCTACGGGTTCGATAGTACCAGCGAGCAAGTAAGTAATAATATATAATAATAATAATAATAATAATAATATATTTTATAGACTAAATGTAAATTCACTGCCAGTTCTATCAACATGTACGGTAATTTCTGCAATGGACTACATCTCACGTATAGCTTGTAGTGGTGGAGTCTGGCGAAGCTCATCTGTGATTCAGATTAAAGTTTTAGCAATTAATCTACCAGCAAGCGGCTGCTTCAGTCTATATGAACAAGCAACTGAACGATTTGCTCTAATTACAAGCACAGATTAAAATTTGAGTGGGTAAATTGCTGCCTAGAGGTACACAGAATTATCATCTAAATCCCTAACGTACCCCTCCTCTGCCTCCGGGAATCGAACTCAGCGCTACTCTTTTTTACTCTCCTACCTTAGGCCTCCATTTTGATACAACACATTTCCATTAAAGGAGGATAAAAATAGAGCCAGTTTTCTCGGTAAATTTTACTCGTTCCACATCGTTTTCGTCAACGCTACATTCTGCTCGTTTGAAGTAGATAACTGAATAACGGTACCTAAAATCTGAGTAGAAAATGCGTATAACACAGATCAATCTGACAGAGATACAGAGAGACAAATAGAGAAACTATTTAAATTATATACTAGAAATTAAACATAAACTCATTTCTGCAAATGCGTGCTATTATGCATTACAGAGACTCTTGACGTCCCAACTTCTTTCAAAAAATGTTAAACTGAAAATATATAAAACCGTTATTCTACCAGTTATATTATATGGATGTGAGTGTGTGTGTGTGTGTGTGTGTGTGTGTGTGTGTGTGTATTGCAGGTTTTCATGGATATAAGTATGATTGAGAAAGTTTTCTTGGGTTTTCCGCGTCATGGATTCAAGGTCGATCTCTGGCCACAGATTCCGACGTTTCGGCATGATCCCACTGTCATTTTAATAGGCATACACTACACAATAAGTCCACCGCTGTGGTCTCGAGGTAGCGTGCTGCCTTGTCACGCAGCGGGCCCGGGTTCGATCCCTGGTCGGGGCAGTTTTTCTGGGTGAGGTTTTTATCGGGGTTTTTCCTCACCTGTAAGACAAATGTCAGGAAAACTGTAAGGCCCAAACGGTCCCCGAAATCATATGGCCATCATCTTCATCATCCTCATCATTATCATCATCACCATCATCCTTCACCGGTGTGGAAAGCAACGGGAAGCTACCACACCTACACAATTCCCTAGTAAAGCTGCAAGCATAGCATGAAAATGCTATGATTGCAGTGAAGGACCTGCCTTCGGGCAGAATTACTATGGATGGACTACACAATATTCAGATGACAAGGAAAGAAAAATATTAAAATAATAATAATAATAATAATAATAATAATAATAATAATCATCATCATCTCATCATTCATCATCATCATCCATGCGAGTATTAGGTCAAAGAGGGATTTTCCATCCAGCGGTTTTTAGGACGTCCCATCGATATTTAACCTTGAGGACAGTTAGCGAAGCATATCTTTTGGAAATCTGTAAGATAGCATCGGTTTAAGATTGGATTTCTAGTTGTTCTGGTTAATAATAATCTTCATCATCATAGTACATTCACGAATTTAGGTCATTTGTTGACCTGTTTCGGCCTCAAGAGAAACACCATCCAGAAGTATTTTGAGTGGACGTCCTGGTCTTCTTCTTCTTGCAGGTTGATATCTTAACATTTGTTTGGGTATCCTGTGATCTTCCATTCGATGAACATGTTGCATCCATCTTGACTTATAATCAGAAATGTTGTTTTCTAAAGGTTCCATGTGTAATTCTTCTAAGATGTCTTCATTTTTTTGTGACCTGGTAGTGTGTATCCTGCAGTCCTCCGAAGATATCTCATTTCAGCAGATCTAAGTATCTGTATATCCTTCTGTTTCAACGTCCATACTTCACTACCATTCAAAAGAGTTGGAAGAGCCAGTGTTTTATAGACTTTTAGTCTTGAATGTTTTTGGACTAACTGTAGCTTGAAGATATAATTTATTAACCCTAAAATTCTTAAAAATTTAGATATTTTTGCACTTGCATCCTTTTCTTCTTCATATGAGATATTGCATCCTAGATATGTAAAATTATTCACCTGCTCCAAAATGTTATTGTCCAGTACAATTTTACTTCTGGCAGGATCTACAAGTTGAAATGCCATAATATTTGTTTTCTCTGTAGATATCTTCAATCCATATTCTTCTGTAATTTTGTTAAGTTCATACAGACCTTTCTGTAGATTATCTTCTGAATTTGCTATTATTTGGTCATCTGCAAACAATAGGGTGTTTAATTTTCTATTTTCTGATATTCTTATTCCAAATTTATATTTTTGTTCCAGCAACATATTACTTCTTTTATATAAATCGCAAATATTGTTGTTGATAATTGGCAGCCTTGTCTCACAGCACGATTTATAATTCCTTCTTCAGAAAATCTGTTATTTAATTTAATATTTATGGCGTTGTGGTTACCACCATAAAGATTAAATAATTAATACTCCTCATAATAATAATACTAATAAAATCTACGAATAATAATAATAATAATAAGTGGTTCACGATAATAAATAACAATAATGTCTAATTTGATTATTTGGCTTGGTAAAGGAAGTGCCAATATAATTAATTAATACACAGCATGCGCATATATATACGTTTGAAAACAAATGAGAAACGATTGCAAACGCTTCATTTTGCTCTTGTGTTGTTCGTCACTGTCAAACCATATCATATTATTTTATTGCCAAAGGAACGCAATATTGTAAGAATGCACTCTATTGGAGAAAAAATTAAACACAATCAAACTGTATATTAATTCATTTCTGATGTCCTATGATGTAAATATGAACAATTATATTTTTCTGGGAAAAAATACCTTTAAGAATGTGCAAACAGTGGTTTCTTCTTTTTTTTTGGTGGTATAATCAATTGCTACAAATCTTTTTATATTACCTCCCGCATGCGGTATGTTGTTGCACATTCATGCACTAAATATATAATCTGGTAGCCGCATTTCTTGGTGTGTCAGTCACTGCAAAATAATGCTACGGCCTATTCAGAATGTTAAAAAGGATGTGCTTACTTTATTATGATAAACTTTAGTTGGTAAATTCTAGGCGAAACACGACTGTGATTGATTGTAAATCAAAAATCATTGTAACGTGATTGGCCATTGACTCCATTTGGGGCATGAGTTAAATAGTCACCCTAACTTGACCTACATTATTGGGATTATTAAATACAGACAGATAAAACAGAAGAGCATAGGATAAAATGATATGAACATGTCTGCAGAATGAATACCAACAGATTGCGAAGGAAAAGTCTGAAATATCAACCGAGAGGAAGAAAAAGAGATGGACACAGCAGCTATGATACTTGGAGCCGGAACGAACCAATAAGATTTAATCCTTGTAAGAAGAAGAAGAAGAAGTTATGAAATTCAGAGCTCAGCATAACGCAAATATGTACAATGATTTATCTGCAGTAGATTTTGATTTTGTTCATTTCAAGTGACTGTACTCCGCCTAACCAGACGCAGTATATTCTGATGTATTGTTCACGTGGATGTATTGTTCAGTTGAACCAACTTCCTATCTCTAATTATTATCAGATTCAACAGTCACTCTAAGTACAATAACAACCGAAACATAATATTCTGGTGCAAACTGAACCATACACTCGATTCCTACCTACAGGTATTGCTTTACAATAGGTCTGTTGAACAGACGGAATAATTTTGTTTCATTGACGTAATAATAGCATCCAGTTCTAACGTTATTCAGATTAAGTCTAGACTCAGAATTCTTCTTCTTCTACCTTTCCAGGATTAGGTCAATGCGACCAGTTCCGGTCTCAATTCCATCGTTTCCTTGTCCGTTCCAAAGATAATTTTGATAAGTAATGCCACGTGTGATTTCCAAATTATCGATAAATTCACGACTCACGAAGTGAGGAGTGAATTTATCTAGAGAATTTGGAAATCAAGAGTGGCATTTGTTAGGACTATTTAATGAATAAAATTAAGCTGTTTACTCAAAAATCATTATTTAAATATAGTTATTTAAAAATATCTATATATTTAATGTAAACGGTGATGTTTGAAAACAAATGAGAAATGTTTGGTTTTGCTTCTTTTGTTCACCCACTGCAAGTAGATCATATTATTTATTGCCAAATAGGATCGCAATATTGTAAGAATGCACCCTAGTGGAGAAAAAATGAAACACGTTAAACTGTATATTATAACAAGCATTATAGTAAAATCATTACGTTATTTAAAAACACAATTATTGAACACACAATTATCAAATGTGTAGTTCGAAGGAATCTGTTCATTATTTGCTCTATTTAACGTATTTATTCGAGAGTCAGTCACTGTAAAATAATGCTCTGGCCTGTTCAGAATATTAAAAAGGAGGAGCTTCCTTTAATATGATAAACAAAAGTAGATAAATATCCAGGTGAAATACGACTGTAATTGGTTATAAAACAAAATGCATTGAAACTTGATTGATCATTGTCTCCCATTTGGGGCATGAGTTAAATAGTCCATGTGGTTTGTAGGTGTTGATCTTTTTGGGTAATCCTGTAATGTCCATTCTGTCTAAATGTTCTTTCCATCGGTATTTGTACTCTTCCAGTTTATCGAGTATTGAAAATATCCCTAGTTAATTTCTTATTGACTCATTATGTAATCTATCCATGCATGTATATCCTTTTACGGATCTTAAAAAATTAATTTCAGTGGCTTGAATGTGTGAGATATCTTTTTCGTAAGTAGGCAAGGTTCAGATCCATACGAAATAAGAGGAACAGCCATAATTTTATAAAACCTGAGCTGTGTTTCTCTTCGAGTCTTTCGGAGGGTTCTTCTTATGGTGCCGCACATCATTTGATATCGGTTTAATTTATTATGTATATCCAAATCGTAACTATATGTTGTATCTGAACAAATTTAGTTCAAGTGTGTTCTGGGCGTTGACTCAGAATTGGAAAGAATAATGTCCATTTTTACAAATTAATCTGTTATTTTTTGGATTTCCACTTTGCAACAGTTTGAATTCAGAGCCAGCCTGCCTTCTCAGATCATTTTATCTTTTAAGAGGTCTAGGCCTTTCGGAAACCGACTTCCATCTTCAGCAGTAGCTACCGACAACGCTGGAAGGTCGCTGATGTTATAAGCGTTACCAAACAACAACAGATAGTAGCGCACAACTTTCTGCTGAAGATATAAGCCGGATTCCAAAAAGCCTAAAGTTTTTTAACATTTTTAAACAATTAACCTTCTAAATCATTCACTTAGCATAACTAACAAGTTAATTAACTCAGTGGCATTGTCGATCCCGGGGCTTCGTGACCGCACCGACATAAGCTCTCCATACATCCCTATTTTTAGATATTTTCCAATCATTCTCTGAATAATTCAACTTTCCTTAAATCATAGTTAGGCTATTGTCCCATCTCTTTATTGGCCTACCTACTGGGGGCTTTGCCTCTGGTTTTCCTGCAAAAAGTATCCATGCCTCTCTTTCATTCCCCATTCGTGCAACATGTCCTAACTATCGCAGTCTACGAGACTTAATTGTTCTTATTACATTTGTTTTGCCATATAGATCTTGCAGCTCAATGTTAGGTAGCTTCTATATTCACTTGTCTGTTCTTTGTTCAAAATTGTATCCAATTTTTTTTCTCAAATACCTGTTATAGTTTCCACTCCAATCTTACCACTCCAGAAGCTGAAGATGAAACATATGTTTTGAAAGGCCTCCTTTTATTTAACAGTTTTTAATATTTGAGGACGACAGAGTTCTCAGGTCCTGCGCCGTAGCCGTGTGGTTAAGGCAAGAAGCCTTGGCGCAGAGCTACGGAACTTGCGCTGGTTCGAGTCCCCATTGGGGAAGAAATTTTCTCATGGAATTTCGGCCAGTATGGGACCGGTGTCCATCCAGCATCGTGAGGCATTTGGATAGCTACAATAAGTAGCGACTCCAGGTTGAGAAGACCAGCTATAACGGCTGGGGGACCACATGTCACCCCTACACTGGCTAGATGATCGTCTACCTCTGTGATTAACACAATGGATGTGAGGCCAGCATCCGGATGGTAGCCTTCTAGGCCTGTCGCGCTTGGAGGAAAGGACAGAGTTCTCAGGTACCAAATTTATATTTTTAATTTTTACATAGTGATCTCAACGGTTTTTCGTTATTTTAAAAGTATTGATATAGAAAGATGTTCAAAATACATCATCAGTTGTGGTACACAAGGCAAAAAATAGGCCTGAAATATTTTGAAAAGCTTGGCGTTTCTCCAGAGGAACCTACAAGATCTTGGTTTCGTATATCTGTCAACTGAAATTCTAACCAAATTCAGAACATGAATTTGGATGAAGACATCGGTGTCACTACACAAAATGGAAATCAAGCTTTAAAATGGCTGGATATCAGTTTTCCAGTAAGTTAAGGTTTATTTCTTTTTTAGAATAAAATAAGTGACAGATTGTAAAAATGTAACAAGCCGCCACTGAAATGTTTGCATGTCTCTACAGCAGAAGACATCCGCAGATAAGTCCTTAGCTTCTAGAGTGGAGACCTGTGTTTCAGTAACCGACCCTAGGGATATCTCACAATCCCGATCCAAATGTGTTACAATGGCAAAGTGCCCAAAGTGGTTTTCCCCAAGAAAACACCTTCTCTTCCCCGCCCGTCCATATGAAAATGTGGCCCTTGGGGGATTGGGGAAAAAAAGAGAGGACTTCTAGCTCTTAAAACACATGTCCCATTCCATTGCGGCAAGTATAAGGAAACATCCACGGAATATAATTGAATTATTTACAAAAACTCTGCTCACTTGTTCGGGTAAGCATCCCTCGGGGGGCTTTTAAACTCGCTCCAAACCTCAGCCTCATGTTAAACAAGAGGTTAGCCGCACAGCCTATATTCTTTAAAGTTCTGATTCAATTTTTAACACCTTTCTACACCTTAATAAGAGCTCTCCTCTATTTAATTACACGTAGAGCAATTTTATTTGTAAATTATAAAAGTAAAATTTAAAAAAATTGTAGAAAGTAATGAGAATAATATATATATATAGATTAGATTTATTTAGATTAGATTAGATTAGATTTACTTAGCCTGGTAGAGTTAAGGCCATGTGGCCTTCTCTTCCACTCACCAAGACAAACATATGTTACATCAGAATATAACAACCTCAATTAACTCTATTATTAAATACTAAATAAAAATTTGATCAAAAAGATAATATCTATTATATTACGATCTAATTGCAACCAGTTAATGTTAGTTAAAATTAAGACTAAAGCTAATAATAAAATGTATACAAGCAAGACATATTAAATTGTCCCTGTCTAATGTATATAAAAAACAAAGAAAAATAATGAGATATGGAAAACTAATTTTAAGATTATACAATATTTAAAACAAAGCAAAAGAAAATATTTGTTAATCTTAATATTATTTTCATAGATAATTGAATTTAAAATGGTTAAAAGAATACCATCAGTGAGGTGTAGAAGTTAGTTTGTTATTAAATAATTATTTACTTTGTTTTTGAAGAATGTTATAGATTATATGGATGCGAAAGAATTACTCTTACATAAATGGAGGAGAAAATGTTACGAGTATTTGAGAATAAAGTTCTTAGGAAAAGAACTTAATATATTTAATCTTTATGAATGAATAAAATACTATCAAAATGCTTACCTTCAGCGCGTATTACGAATGAATGAATAGCGCATACCAAGAAGAATGTACAATTATAAACCAAAAGGGAGAAGATTGTTGGGAAGACCATTGAAGAGATGGAAGGACCAATTCGACCTATAATGAAATCGGAACAGGCCATTGGGCTTAATCCTTCTTGTTGTTTATGATGATGTTGATGATTTTTTTATTATTATTTCGGCTTTTACAATGAATATACATTTTTCTGGTACCCATGTTCACAGTTAACTACACATTTGTTTCAACACATTTTTCCATTCTTGTCTGTTCATCCATATATCTTCTTCTATTTCCCATTCCCTCTTAGTTTCATTGATTCCCTGAATCCACGTAATATTTGGTCTACTCTTCTTTTTCCTTCCCTATGGTTCCCAATCCATGATTATCTTAGGTAGTCTTCCTTCTTCCATCCTTCTAATGTGTCCGTACCAATTTAATTGTTTCTTCTTTATAAAATCTAATATTGAAGATTGTACCTGCATTTTTTCTTTTATATATGAATTTCTAATTTTATCCTTCCTGGATATTCTTGCAGCACGTCTCCAGTAGATGATGATGATGATGAGGAAAATGTAAGGTGGACAAAACATATATACCAATGGTCAACCCTGGAAGAAATAAAGGTGGCAGATCAAGATGGAAATAGAAAACCTATGTCAGATGGATGAAGGAATTTGGAAGGAGAATTCAGTGATAGAAATAAATGGAAACTGAAGACGGCAAACCTATAAGTGGGGGAAAGCCGAAGAAGAAGAAGAAGAAGAAGAAGAAGGAGGAGGAAACATTTTTGATCAAAGAGAGATGAACAGACAGGCGAATGGAGAAGACAACATAACAGTAAGCTACATGACCTTTATAGATCATCAGATATAATAAAAACAGTTAAGTCTCTTAAACTGTGCTGGGCAGGACATGGGGTACGAATGGGTAATGAAGGGGCATGACAATTTTTGTAAGGAAACCAGACAGAAAGCGTACAGTTGCAGACCAAGAATGAGATGGAAGAAACAACATTAACCAATATTTTTGAGAGAAGTAGATTATACGGGGGATGGAAAACATTAGCTCAGGATAGGGATGCGTGGAGAGTTTATGTCCGCGCGGACAGGAACCTACAGGTTCTATAGTGCCAGTGTTAGTTACTTAGAAGGCAATCAGGTCTACCGCGGTGGACTAGTTGTTATGTTCCTTGCCTCTGCTCCGAGGGCCGTGGGTTCAAACCCGGGCGGAATTTTTTAGGACGGAAAAATCCAAGAGCAAGTCCTCTGGGAGAGACTAAGCTGTGGGTTCCGAATCTGAAGATTTTTCAGGCTCGTAAAAGATCTTTAAATCTCTATAAAGAGGCCTCTAAGCAAAATTCAGCGACCTCCTTCATCCTTAGTTGCCTAGTATATGTCACATTGAGTCGGTAAGTTGACCGCATACCATTCATGACATCTTTAGGGAAATAAGCGTAACTAAATTAATTTCGTTTAGTAACTCCTAACATAGGAGAGACTAAGGTCCAACATTTGACTGATACGCCATTGTAGATAGAATGCATTCAGAATGTACTCTAATTTTTAAGATGGTGCAGCACATTGTAAGCTATTATTTCATCATCATCATAGTACATTCACGAATTTAGGCCATTTGTTGACCTGTTTCGGCCTCAAGAGAAACACCATCCAGAAGTCTTTTGAGTGGACGTCCTGGTCTTCTTCTTCCTGCAGGTTGATATCTTAACATTAGTTTGGGTATTTTGTGATCTTCCATTCGATGAACATGTTGTATCCATCTTGACTTATAATCAGAAATTTTGTTTTCTAAAGATTCCATGTGTAATTCTTCTAAGATGTCTTCATTTTTTTTTGTGATCTAGTAGTGTGTATCCTGCAGTCCTCCGAAGATATCTCATTTCAGCAGATCTAAGTCTCTGTATATCCTTCTGTTTCAACGTCCATACTTCGCTACTATACAAAAGAGTTGGAAGAGTCAGTGTTTTATACACTTTCAGTCTTGAATGCTTTTGGACTAACTGTGGCTTGAAGATATAATTTATTAATTTTTCTTTCGAAATCAAAGTTTTCAAGTTACTTAGGTCAGCATCATTATTGGCAGCACAGTTTAGCGCTGATTGCCTGTTTTTGCTCAAAGTACAGTAAATTTATATATCCATCTCTTCGATGGACGTCCTCAATTCTTATATTTAGGTGTGTAATCTAAACCAAAACAAATGTTAAGATATCAACCTGCAGGAAGAAGAAGATCAGGAAGTCCACTCAAAAGACTTTGAATGGTGAATGGTGTTTCTCTTGAGGCCGAAACAGGTCTACAAATGGCCTAAATTCATGAATGCACGATGATGATGATGAATCTAAAACCTTTTTGGGGAGTCGATAGTCTGTTATAAATTCATTGTCCACTATTTCATCTGTTAATCTTTATTTTTCTTAGACAGAATTTTTAGTAAAATGCAAAATATTGTAAACATATTTTTTTCGAAAAATCCAATATTCGCAATTCAAAGCTATAATGACGACAGTGATGATGATGATGATAATAATAGGCCTACTAACAATATTTCGTCTACCGCTGTTGTCTCGAGAAAGTACGCTCCCTTCTCAGACAGCGGGCCAGGGTTTTATTCCCGGACGGGACAAGCTTCCTGGTTGAGGTTTTTTTTGCGGTTTTCCTCACTTGTAAGACAAATGTCAGGTAAATTTAAGGCTCAAAAGATGCCTGAACATCATCTGGTCATCATCATCATCCTTCACCGATGTGGAAAGTAACGGGAAGCTACCACACCTACAATTCCCTAGTAAAGCTGCAAAGCGTAGCATGAAAACGTTATGATTCAAGTGAAGACGTGCCCTAGAGCAGAACACATAGAATAGAAGCAGAATAAGCTTTCTTTGTTTAATTCTTTCTTTCATTAACTTAGTTTAATTTCTCACCTTATACAAAATTTTATACTTGTTACAAGTCACCTTGACCTTACAACGGCACGACCTGTCGGGATAAGGATTTTAAATTGTGGATTACACACGCACTTTTTTGACCACACAAGTACATGGAGGGCCTTCCCGAATGAGTGACCAGCTCAATGTCCGGGCCTCATTCGAAGCATCACAACATTAAGACGAAATGCTCCATTTACACACACAGCCGTACTAAAAAAAATGGCAAATATGATGATGATTATGATGCCATGTAATTTTCGAGGATCGAAACTGGCTCGTTGCCAACTAGAACAAAGGGCTGGACAACAATGTAATTTCATCTATCAAAATTCAACAATCAAACTATTACTAGTACTTCTATCGTGTATGTGTGTGTGTGTATATATATGATATGTCCACAGCTGTGGTCTCGAGGGTAGTGAGGGGTAGTGTGCTTGCCTGGTCACGCAGCGGGCAAGGGTTTTCGATCCCCGGTCGGGGCCAGGCAAAAGTTTTTCTGGGTGAGGTTTCTATCGGGGTTTTGCCTCCCCTGCAAGACAAATGTCAGGAAAACTCCTTACCGGCCCAAACGGTTTCCCCGAAATCATATGCCAGTCATACACGTTCATTATCCTTACAATCATCACCCATCATAATTCTTATCATCCTTCACCGTTGTTGGAAAGAAACGGGAAGCTACCACACCTACAATCCCTAGTAAGTAAAGATGCAAAGCATAGCCATGAAAATGATATGATTGGCAGTGAAAGACCTGCCCTGAGGCAGAATTACTATGGATGGATATATATATATATATCTTCTTCGCGGTTTAGGCTTATTTACTAGCCTGTTCCCGCTCCAAATTGCTGCTCTTTCCATCTTTTCTTTGGTCTTCCCAAACTTCCTCCTCGTGGTGAATAGCTGTATGCTGCTTTTGGTATTCTATTCTCAGTCATCCTTGCTAAGTGTTCTTTCCAGTTTGTTCTCTATTTCACTATTGTTGTGTTTAATTCCTCTACTTTTAGTTGTCTAATTTCTGTGTTATGTTTTTTGTCTGTTGTTTGATATCCTGCTATTGGTCTGAGGAATTTCATTTCAGCAGCTTGTATTCTGGTAGATTCTCGATATATATATATATATATATATACAAATAACAAAATACAAACCTAAAGGCACCCGAGATGTGGGCAGACCTAGAAAGAGATGGGCTGAAGTCGGAACGGGTCAACAGACCTAATCCATGAATGCAGATGATGATATATATATATATATATATATATATATATATATCTTCTGGTTTTTACAGATGCTGCCGTCTTCCAAAGCCTACAATCTTGAGCATCTTAAATATTTAAACATCTTGCTTGCATTGCTATCCTCACGCTTTCCTTCCATGTTAACTTGGTTTTCATTTTTTTTTTCTTCATTCTGGTTGGTTGCCATTGATATAGTTGTTTCGGCCACCCATTGTCTTCCATTCTTAAAATATCGCCTAACCATGTTGATTCCTTCTCTTCAATTCTTTCAATTATGTTTTCTTCTGCCTCCATTATGCTTCTAATTTCATTATTTCTAACATGTTTATAATTTTGACTTTCTGACACTTCCGCGTAAATAATCCATTTATAGAGCTAATAGTCTACTCTTGTCACTACTTATTGATTGTCCATACCTCACTTCCATATATAGCAACAGATTCCATCAATGTTTTGCCAATATATTATTTGGTGTATTTCTAAATATGCTTAGCCCCCATATAGAATTTAACGATGATATAATTTTTCATAAGTAATACCACGAGTGATTTCCAATTTATCTAGAGGATTTGCAAATCAAGAGTGGCATTTCTTAGGACTATTTAACGAATAAAATTAAGTGGTTTACTCACAAACCATTATTGAAATATAGTTATTTTAAAATATTTATATAACTTATACAATGTAAACAGCGATGTATGAAAACAAATGAGAAATGTTTGGTTATGTTTCATTTATTCATCACTGCAACTTGATCATATTATTTATTACCAAATAGGATCGCAATATTGTAAGAATTCATCCTATTGGAGAAAAAATGAAACACATCAAACTGTATATAATAACCAACATTATAGGTTATTAATTACCTTTTTTTTAGGAAACAACTCCGTAAAATCATTCTATAAAAATACAATTGTTGAACACACAATTATCAAATGTGTAGTTCGAAGGAATGTGTTCATTATTTGCTATATTCAACGTATTTGTTGGAGAGTCAGTAACTGCAAAATAATGCTCTGATCTGTACAGAATATTAAAAAAGAAGGAACTTTCTTTATTTTGGTAAACAGAATTCGATAAATATCGAGGTGAAACACGACTGAGATTGGTTGTAAAATAAAATTCATTGAAACGTGATTGGTCATTGACTTTCCATTTGGGACATGAGTTAAAGAGTCTACTCAATTCAATTCTATGCTTTATATTATCTTTGCCTATACCTTCAATGTTATCTACAATAATTATCCCAAATATTTAGTTCGTTTCTCTTGCTTTTTTGAATTCCTTCTTCCAACATTAATTTTTCTATCGTATAGCCTATGTTTAAAATTTTAAACATCCTCTGGTAGACAATTATTTTGTTAAACTGTGAGAATGTGACAAAACGCGCGACTTCATAAAGTAAAGAGCGAGATGTTAAAAAGGTGGGGTCCCTAGTGACGAGTTGATATCCCGCCTGTTGCTTGTAGTGTTGCGGTTACCATGTCGCTTGTCCTCCTGGGGTCTGGTAACAGGATTTATGCGCCTCTACTTCAAAGATGTTGTAATCACTTTGCGGTGTCAGTGGCAATGACTCAACTGTTGATATCTCCACCTCCACACCTTCGCTATATCGCATTATGCTCTTGTAACCACGTTGTGCAAATTTACATTTCCCTTTGTTTCCTCCAAAATGTGAATTTACACAATAATAGGCTTCAAACATTTATCAGAACTAATCTAAAGCCTTAAGAAATACAAGAAGCACAATTTATTTAATGATAGTGGCCACTAAGAACTTAGTCTGGGCTCGGAGCATTAAAGTCCTAAGGGATAGACGAAGCATAATTTATTTAATATTGTAGCCACTAGGAAATTACTCTGGCTTCAGAGCATCCATTTAAAATATTTAGAAGGAGCTCAGTAACTATAGCATAATGCTCTATTTCACAAAATAACAGTTTCATAGAGAACATGGTCTAACATAAATATGGAGATTTGGTATGCAACTACATTTTTGTTCAAGATAGAAGTGACTTCATTTTTACACGCTTTATATTTGCTTGACCTGTATATAGCCTATTTAACGGAATCTTTCATCGCGATTTTCACCCACTTAAAATAATTGGATCGACTTGAAACTTTGTATACTTGTAAAGGACGAATGACAATACAATAATTTCATAATTTGTTTCTAAAATCATTGCCAGAATCATCAGAAAATAAAAAAAATGTGTCTGTGTAATTATGTAACGGAATCTTTCAACGCGATTTTCACCCACTTAAAATCATTAGATCGACTTGAAACTTTGTATACATGTAAAGGGCCAATGACAATACAATAATTTCATGTTTCTAAAATCCTGGCCAGAATCAGCAGAAAATCAGAATAATAAAAACCGGTATAATAGGTTGCGGACCTAACAAATTCTTACTCAATCGTTGTAAGAGCTCAGTTGGTAGAGCGGTGAACTACAGTGGTATATAATTTCAGTAATCCATAGCTCGTTGGTTCAAATCCGGCCCGTAGGATTTTTTTTAGTAGAGTATTACTTTTAGCGCATACTACAATAGTATCGAATTTAAAGATATTTACATTTGTATCCTATTCTGTAAAATATTAAAACTAAAAAAATAAATAATAGTTTAAAAAACTTTTATAGTGTTTTTATGTTATTGTTTCAATTGTGTATATCTATTGTAAATATGTTAATAAGGTCTGTCATTTGGATG
The DNA here is from genome assembly GCA_030220185.1 of Diploptera punctata. Classification (NCBI taxonomy): domain Eukaryota; kingdom Metazoa; phylum Arthropoda; class Insecta; order Blattodea; family Blaberidae; genus Diploptera; species Diploptera punctata. Next base: position 116,099 of record JASPKZ010010665.1, on the reverse strand, counting down.
AATGATCTGTATTTCAAGTGTCCTGCATTAAATAAACAATAAAATAGTTTAAAAAACTAAAACAACATGCTTTATTAGAAAACCGAAATAAAAAATGAAAACTAATTTTAATTTCCAACACGCTTGGGATAAAATTAAAGTGGTTCAACAAAAAAAATCATCTCCAACACATCTAGAATAACACTAGAGTTATCTACAAAAAAAGTAACTTGCCATCAAAAGCATGGGGTCCTCTATATCAATTAATATATTTGATAATAAACAGATATTGGTAAAAGTAAAGTATCTAAGAAGAAAAACGTAAAAACTACAAAAGGCACCCCAACGAGTTTATCACCTACCCTTTTTATTCTATATATTAATGACATAATCGAAAATTGGAAAAGTATTATTAATATAGGAATAAAAATGGACCGTTTTAAAATATTAAACGTTTTAATGTATGCTGACGATGTGGTTATTATTCAAGAAAATGAAAATAATTTGCAGTGCTCTTTACATCAATTAAATCAGTTATGCCAAGAATATACCGTAATTTCAAAATATCAAAAGAAGAAACAAAAATAATGGCATTTTGGGGAAACGATCATATAAGATCAAAAATCGTAATAGACAAACAAACCTCTGGAACAAGTAACAAATTTTAATTATTTGGGTTGTAATTTTACTATAAACACAAAAAATGAAAGAGACATACATATGAAACTGTCAAAATTTCAAAATATATGCGGAATTGTACATAAAACATTAAAGAATAAAACAAGAAGAGATACTAGATTCAAGTTTTATAAAACATTGGCAGTTTCTGCATTACTTTATGGGAGTGAAACTTGGGTAATGACCAAAAAATTGCAAAGTAGAATACAAAGCGCAGAAATAAACTTCCTTAGAAAAACAAAAGGCTGCACAAGATTGGATCGGATAAGGAATGAAGATATAAGAACAGAGTTAAATATATATCCATTGAATGAGAAAATCAGAGAATATACAGAGAAATGGTTTACACATGTAGAAAGAATGAATGTAACAAGATTACCAAAAGCAGCATTCAACTACTAGCCAAGAGGTTCAAGAAATGTAGGAAGGCCAGTTAAAAGATGGACAGAACAACTGTGAGGCGGAACAGGCAATTTATGCCTAGCCCGTGAAGTGAAGAAGAAGAAGAAGAAGAAGAAGAAGAAGAAGAAGAAGACTGCAGATATTTTTTCGGACACGGCCTTCGTCCATCATTAGACTTCTCTAGAAGAAATTTAAAGGTAGGTCTGGGCAATCAGTGGTTGGCAGTTCTCTGGTTAGTTGCCTACTAGATGTCTCTTTGAGGCGATGTGCTAACCACATGTACTCGTTGACTTAATGTAGGTAAATAAGCTTATCAATATTTCTTAAATAATTGTAATCACAACTGGGGTTATGTATTAATTTTTTTAATATTAATATAAGTACCTTTTTATACCCGTCTCCCTCAATTAAATGGATTTTTATTTTAAAAAACTTCCTTAATTATTTAAAATCATATTACCAAATAACACGCCGAAGATGAAACATGTTTCGAAAGGCCTACATTATTTTAAGCAATTAACGAAGTTTTTTTTAACAAAAATAAATTTAAATTGACAAATACGGGTATAAAAGGTATTTATATTAATACTTTTAAATATTTTTAATAAATTAGCTTGGTTAAGAAACTCTCGCTATGGAGCACCCGTGTCCCCATGTGGGACATATGGGGTATATACACACATACATACATATAGGCCTAACTATTTGTTACAAAATACTCCCCCAGGGGATTCCCCAAATATTTCAAGTGGTTCGTCGAAACTTTTCCGTAATGGAGGGTTTCGAGGTTATGTCTATTATTGTTTCCTCATTTCTGCAGCATTGTAATAAAATAATAATAATATAATAGTAATTATTATTATTTATATTATTATTATTATTATTATTCTTTCTTCTTTCTTCTTCCTTCCAAGTATTAGGCCAAGACCTGTTACGATCCTACAGAAAATTTTCCCTTCAGCGTTTCATAGGACGGCCCAGAGATCTTCGTCCTCTTGGTATATAATTATAAATAGCTTTGGGGATCCGATTTGAACTCATTCTTTCAAGATGGTGTTTCCAATTTAGTTGGTACTGTTTAATATATTCCAACATTGGCGTAGGCTTCAATTCTTTTAAGATATCGGTGTTCATTTTCCGATCCCATCTGGTGTAACCCGCTGTTCTGCGCATGATTCTCATTTCACAAGCCGTTATGATCCTTCCGGGAAATTCTCGTATAAGACTTGAAAGCATAACAATAGTCCCTTCGATTGGTTGCTGGCCAAAGGAAGGCTTGACCAGTGATGGGGCTGCCATCTTATAGCCTCTGGTCAGGTTTTTCTAGAGAAGAGAAGAAAAGAAAATAAAGGAAAGAAGAAATGGAAAAAAGGAAAGACTCCCTAGCCCTCGGATGCCCTAATAGCGTAGGGGTAAAAAAACAAGAGTTAACCAAGAGAGGTTAGATAGTCAAGTTAAAAGAGTGTCACCATCCACATATCTCCTAGATGGGGACCCCTGAGGGAATTATTATTATTATTATTATTATTATTATTATTATTATTATTATTATTCAATTCCTTCTGGATTTTTTCGTGTTGAGACTTGAAAGTAGTTTTGAAGTTCCTTAGGACAGGTTACTGGCCCGACGCTAAGTAGTCCAGTGGTAGGGCTGCTACCTTTTAGTCTCTGGACAGACATTAGGATACTGCATTTACTCAGTACCCGATGGAACGGTTATACCGCCGTGACTCGGTCCTCAGAAGTAAATCCTGACAGAAGTAAAATTGTACTGGACAATAAAATTTTGGAGCAGGTGAATAATTTTACATATCTAGGATGCAATATCTCATATGAAGAAGAAAAGGATGTAAATGCAAAAATATCTAAATTTTTAAGAATTTTAGGGTTAATAAATTCTATCTTCAAGCCAAAGTTAGTCCAAAAGTATTCAAGACTGAAAGTGTATAAAACACTGGCCCTTCCAACTCTTTTGTATGGTATCGAAGTACGGACGTTGAAACAGAAGGATATACAGAGACTTAGAGCTGCTGAAATGAGATATCTTCGGAGGACTGCAGGATACACACTACTAGATCACAAAAAAAATGAAGACATCTTAGAAGAATTACATATGGAACATTTAGAAAACAAAATTTCTGATTATAAGTCAAGATGGATACAACATGTTCATCGAATGGAAGATCACAGGATACCCAAACAAATGTTAAGATTTAATACACAATTGATCTTCTTGGTGATACAATATTAAAATATATATACAGTCAATATTCCCATTTCACCAATAAATGTTTAAAATGGTCAACAAGTTTCAACAGCCAAGCTGTCATTCTCAAGACCAGATATTGACTGATATCTGGTCTTGAGAATGACAGCTTGGCTGTAGAAACTTGTTGACCATTTTAAACATTTATTGGTGAAATGGGAATATTGACTGTATATATATTTTAAATGTTAAGATATCAACCTGCAGGAAGAAGGAGACCAGGACGTCCACTCAAAAGACTTTTGGATGGTGTTTCTCTTGAGGCCGAAACAGGTCAACAAATAGCCTAAATTCGTGAATGTACTATGATGATGATTATTATTATTATTATTATTATTATTATTATTATTATTATTATTATTATTATTATTATTATTATTATATTATTATTATTATTATTTTAAAATTAAATTAACCCTATAATGTCCCTTGTTGCATATCTGTAACATCGGGAGTCTATCACATTATTTCCACAATAAATTAATATTTACCGCGAATACATGATTTACAGTTATGTAACAACGTTAGAAATGAATTTGATTCAGCTACTACTAGGCCTACACGTTGTGTAACTTTTAAGCCGTTAAGGGTTAAGTTAATTTAAGACTATAAAACATTTTGCTTCTTCTTCTTCTACTACTACAAGGTTTAGGCTATGCAGCCTGTTCCGGCGAAGTTAAAAGTGGAGTCCATCTTCTACGTGGTCGGCCAACATCTCTTGTTCCTCTGGGATTATACAGGAAGGTTCTTTTTGGTATTCTTTCGTTGTTCATTCTCATTAAGTGTTCTGTCCATTTCTTATTATTTTCGCTGATTTTAACTTCAATTTTATATATATGTAATTCTTCTCGTATAGTTTCATTCCTTATTCTATCCGCTCTTGTGCATCCTTTCACATTACGTAAAAACAGCATTTCCGCAGTCTGTATCCTGCTTTTATCCCTTGATTTCATTATCCAATTTTCACTTCCATACAACACAAAGGGACAGCCATTGTTTAATATAATTTAAGTTTCGTATCTTTCCTTGTTTTCCGACCTAAGGTTCTTTTTATGGTTCCACAAATAGCCTGGAATTTATTTACTTTATTTTCTATATCAGCATAGCATCTGTTCCAGATTGGACGGCTATAATGGGCAGGTAGAGCTCAGAGACGAAGACAAGGCAATCTACCTATGGGAAAGCACCCTAAAAACAAAGCTGAAGCAAGTTGGAAGGCTGTAATGTGGCAATCCCACAACCCAACTATATCTGCGCAGCCCTTGTAAGGCGGCCAGATGAATTTTCTATTACTAAAAAGCGAAGGAGAAAGCCGGACGGAAACACTGATGATGGACGAGGCAAGAAAAGGACAATGATAAAACATTTTGCTTGAAATTAAATTGTATGCATGTCTACTGTATGTATATTTGAAAGTCAGTGGTTCGCCCAACTCAGATCGTTGTGGAAGGGGTTCGCCAGTCGAAAAAGGTTGGGAACCGCAGGGATAGAGGAAACCCACAACTCTATCGATTGAGCCCATCTACTCAGAAAAAAAAACATAAGTATCGTCTATTACTGTAATGGATCTCTGGCTAAACCAGTTCCCATAGGTATATATGGGTGTAGGTTCCACTTGCGACGTGACTGGACTATCCACAAGTTCATATCGTTGAATCGTGCTGGAGACCAAATTCTTGGCTCTTATAATAGGGGGACTTCTCACAATATCGACACACACACAGTAGTCTTGGACAAACCATTTTAGAAGTGGAGGAAAATTGAAAAAGAAATAATACACATGGAAAGAAAATAATCTATCACGCCATGGGGAATAGGGAGGGAGTCTCCCACTGGACCGAAATGAGCAAACTTTCCGCAAATATCGATACAGTGTGTTGAGATGCGGCCAAATTGATATCCCGATCAAACTCTTTTCAACGCATTATCTTAAAATATTTTTTCTTCTTTTCTCATCCAGTTTCAGTGCACTTTTGTGATCGCCACATGCGTTTCATTTCTATTGGAACATGAAAATTATTTAATAATTTTACCAGCAAATCCATTTCTTACAAATAAGGTCTTACATGATTTTTCACGTGTAGAAAATAGTATGGAGGAGAAACTAGGGCTGATAGAACAAAAACTAAACAAATAATAAGCACGTGTGAAATGAAGATCTTAATAAATATTCAGGGGAAAACATTATTTGATAAAATACACAACACAGAAATTAGAGACAAATGTCATATTCAAGACATAACAAAATGTATTATAGATAGACGAAAATATTGGGAGTGTCATATTATATAGAAAGAATGGAAGACAATCGACTTGCAAAAAGAGCTAAATAAGATAGACCAATGGACGGGAGAAGATCAAGAGGAAGACCAGCCAAGAGATGGCTAGTTAGTGGATGCACATCCACTACGTTTTCCTTCTAGGAGTGATTTGGGAAATAATAAGGATGAAAATCTTACAAATTAGGAATAGGAAGAAGAAAATAGTAATGCTATTATGGAACAATTTTTTTCTAGTAAATGTGTCCTTTTACGTAAGATTCTTTTATTGGTTAATTCATTATAAATAAGTAAATATAAAATAAATATAAACATATTCATCCATAGTAATTCTGCCCGAGGGCATGCTATGCTTGCAGCTTTACTAGGGAATTGTAGGTGTGATAGTTTCCCGTTGCTTTCCACACCGGTGAAGGATGATGATGATAAGGATAAGGATGATGATGATGATGGCCATATGATTTCGAGGACCGTTTGGGCCTTAAAGTTTTCCTGACATTTGTCTTACAGGTGAGGAAAAACCCCGATGACAACCTCACTCAGAAAAACTACCCAGACCGGGGATCGAACCCGGGCCCGCTGCGTGAGAAGGCAGCATGCTACCTCGAGACCACAGCGGTGGACTATAAACATATCCATTCATAGTAATTCTGCCCGAAGGCAGGTCCTTCACTGCAATCATAGCATTTTTCATGCTATGCTTGCAGCTTTACTAGGGAATTGTAGGTGTGGTAGTTTCCCGTTGCTTTCCGCACCGGTGAAGGATGATGATGATAATGATGATGATAATGATAAGGATGATGATGATGGCCATATGATTTCGGGGACCGTTTGGGCCTTAAAGTTTTCCTGACATTTGTCTTACAGGTGAGGAAAAACCCCGATAAAAACCTTACCCAGACCGGGGATCGAACCCGGGCCCGCTGCGTGATAAGGCAGCATGCTACCTCGAGACCACAGCGGTGGACTATAAACATATAATAAAATAAATATAAATAAATATCCTTAACTCTTGTCCAACTCAGGGTCGGGTCGAGGAATGAGATGAGATGAAGCCCCTATGATTATAGAAGTCTGTGAACAACAAGGGTGCCGGCTGACCACATCTGACGCTCCGTCACAGGGGCGGGTGCATGAAATGAAACGAAATGGATGAGATGAGTATGGAGAAATGGTGGAATGAAATTTGTGGCAGGGGAAAACAGGAGAAACCCCGAGGAAAACCTGTCCAAGCTCCGTTTCGTCCACCACGATCATTTTAAATAAATATTTAAATTCAATAGTTTCACTTAAAACTTTGCGAAGAAAGTAGGTGCCTGATTTATGAAAAAATCCATTTTGGAACGTATAATTATCACAAAATTATTTAATAAAGCTAGGGGTTGAACTCAATTATTGAAACAGCGGCTAGAGGAGATGCCAGTGAACCGTTCCCTTTCAACAAAGCTTGTTTTGTCACGTACAGTCGTGGTAAAAAAAAAGACGCAACTAATATATCACGTGTGGTTTAGAATGTTCTGAAGCTACTGGCGTTTCTGTAATCACAATCTATAAAACTCCAAATGTTAATTGTTCTGTATTAACCACATTAGAATGTTCACGAATTATATTTAGTGGTAGCAGTGAAGATAATTGAGCAATAAAATTATGTTGCTGTTGCACTTATGCATGAAGGAGAAGAGGAAGATATATTTCCATCTCTGTCACTCAGTCTGTGTGAAGTGGTAACAGCGTCCCCATAAGAGCAATAGGCTACTATTTTCTCGACATGAAAAAACTCTATAGCATTTCCATACCTACTTAAGGAGATCCATAAGGCGTTCGGATTTTTTTTTTTGCGTCTATTCAATATAGTTTTCTTCCTCCACTCGAAACTGACAAGGAAACTGTCAGCCATTGCATGCCGAAACCTACCTTGAAATTGCTCCCAGAGAAACTTGTGATATTTAAAGACCGTGTCCGAAAAACTGTCTGCCGCTTTTATCTGCAAGGCACAGAAATCGAAGCTATAATCCAACAATAGTGACCCACTTTACGGTACAGATGGACCCCCTGCTTGAGTAAGAGCGGAGTGAAGTGATGTGGGGCGAGGCGCATACGGCAGGTAGTAAGGGTTATCCAATCTACTGAGTCACTAGTTGTATTACTTTCCTAATAATCTATATATAAAATGTATATACATTTTTATCCGCAAATATATTGTAATATATTAAATTATATCTATGCTATTTTCTTAAGAAGACTACATAACATGATCTGCATTATCTTTATAGGAAACGAAATATAAAAAGAACATGATCTTGTAGAAGATTTCCGGGCTGTTGGCCGTGGTCTTGATGCTAGTAGTTCCCAGACGTTTCGCCAAAGACTGCGTCCGGCATCCTCAAGGGTTATCTTGAGACTGGCAATTTTGTCTCTGGTCTGGTCTGGTTTGTGGCAATGACCAGCAGCTTCTTTGGGAACCAGTTGAGATCCCTTGGCGGCCAAATACCATTGTGTTTTTCAGTAAGAGTTTAGTTTCTTAGCCCTTGCGTGTCTCGCGGCTTAGGTGTCCAGCCGGAAATACCGTAGCAGGTATGGATGACATGAGGATGGTTCCTCACCAGAACAGGGTCATCATAAGGGAACAATAAGTGCAATTTTATCGACTACCTGCCCTATTTATACATTTATCCGTGATGTGTTCTCTATGCGGTCCGTTACTTCGTAAATTGTATCTGCCTTCTGGTTGGTTAGCATTAGGGTCTTCCATTGAACCAACGAGGTTGCTGTCTGAAGACATATGCATGCCCTACCTGGGGACATGCAGCACACACATATATAAATAGGCTACAGATTGTGCAAAACAGAGCTGCAAGGATGATACTAGATGCAAACAGAAGAACTAGAATTACACAACTACACCAAGAACTCCAACTCACAAACATAATTGAAACCATCATCACAACAGCCAGAAAACTCAAAGAACAAATAGACACTCACACCAACCCAATAATCAGAGCCATTGGTCCCCAACACAATGCAAACGGCCCTAACCACAGAACTCCCCACGACTTGACACACTAAAAAGCAGAGAAGCGCAACCTTAAAACTTGTACAATAAAATACAAAAACAACCATTCAAAAACCAACAATTCAGGCAATAATTCCAATTAAATTAAATCAAAAATTTATTCCAAATTCAAAATTAAGTAAAAAATGTTGAATCGGGAGACCTTTCCAACACTCAAAAACAAGAAATACACTTTAAATAAAAACAATAATAATAAGAATGGGTCAAAGCGCTCCCAGGCGCTGGTACCATTCCAAAACAAATCAGATACTCTAGTGGAAGTTCTAGTAGATTGTTCTTGTACGGGTTTACATCTGGCTTTTTTAAGACTGGTATCCATGCTTTGTTGGCCTCAAGACCACGGCCAACAGCCCGGAAATCTTCTAGAAGATCATCATAATAACTTCGGCCGTGAAAGCCTAAGTCAATATATAATAAGAACAGTTAAGTCACATAGACTGCGATGGGCAGGGTATTTGGCACGAAAAGGGAATGAATGAGGGACATGGAAGCGTCTAGGAAAACCAAAGAGAAAACGCCCAATTGGTAGACAAATAATGAGGTTGGAATATATCATTAACCGTGATTTGAGGGAAGTAGATTATAGTAAAGTAAAGTAATCCCACTACAGGCCTCAGGAGGCCCTTGGGGTAGTGAGAGGTTAAGGCTTCCACTATTTCTGGACAATCGGCACTTAATGTCAGCCGGGTTGTCAACCCTGCCTGACGAAAATATTATGTCAGAATAGGTATGTATTGGGAGCTTATGTCCGCGCGACCATGAACCTACGGGTTCGATAGTGCCAATGAGTTAGTTATACTATAATCTTTTTGATTGTTTATCATTATTATTATTATTATTATTATTATTATTATTATTATTATTATTATTTTCCCTCCATGGTATCTTTACCTTGTGGTGGAGTGGCTTGCGTGCTTAAATGATCCTGAGAGCTATGTCGGCGGTAGCATTGCTGCTGATAGGGTTACCCATGTCGGACTGGTCGAAGGTGATAAGCCAGACGAAAAAAAGTACCTTGGTCGAAAGAGTGACGATCTTTCACCGTAAAAATAGAACCGTCAAGAAATGCGGACATGGGTTCAATTGGGGTAAAATTTTCCGGAGGTCAAATAGTCCCCCATTCGGTTCTCCGGGCGGGGACTCCTTCAGGGAACCCATGCCAAAGGCTCAAACACAGGGACATGTTCCTAGGAACATGGAATGTTAATACTTTATTTGGACTCTTACTTTAAGAGAGAAAGGAGATTACAAGTATTTGAGAATAAAGTACTTAAGAACATTTTTGGACCAAAGAGAGATGAACAGACAGGTGAATGGAGAAGACTACATAACAATGAAATACATGTTCTTTATAGGAAGCCAGATATAATAAGAACAGTTAAGTCTCGTAGACTGCGATGGGCAGGACATGTTGCACGTATGGAGAATAAAAGACTTGCATGAAAGCTTCTTGTAGGAAAGCCAGAGGGAAAACGCCCAGTTGGTAGACCAAGAATGAGGTGGGAAAATAACATTAAATATGATTTGAGGGAAGTAGATTATACAGGGAATGATTGGAAAGCATTAACTCAGGATAGGGATGTATGGAGAGCTTATGTCCGTGCGGCCATGAACCTACGGGTTCGATAGTGCCAGCGAGTAAGTAAGTAAGTATTATCGTGCTTTATTTAAGCTGCCAGGGTTAAGGCCGTAAAGCTTTTTCTGCCACTCGACCAGCGAATTGTAAAATTATACAAAAATTAGGCCTACATACTCATTACAATTTTAAGGTCTATTTATATACTTGTTTGTGTGTACATTTAGGAATTTTCCAGAAAATCGTATAAAAAAAGTTTACATCGGAGTTAAATTTGAAACTTAACATCTTTCTGTTTGGTTGATTCCTTTCGATCATTCCATAAATCAACTGTCGTCTATTTTCTTTGCATTCATCTTTCTTTCTTACTTACTATCTCGATTTTTTATTCAATTCATTTTTATTTTCGCGCTTGTTTTTTGTCGTCAATCAATCTTCTTTTGACACCCATTTTCTCCTTTCTTGTGTGTTTCGTATCTTTAACACTTCTGATTTTTTTACTTTTGTAACTTTCTCTCTTTATTTCTTGTAATTGGTACGTTGCGTTCCTTGTTTAGTTTTGTCATTCTCATCTCTCTTTTGTTTCTTACATTCATTCCGGGTCAATAGACACACTCGAGGCTTTAAAGCTGAACTCTCGTTCTAGCATCGAATTCACTACACTCTACTGATGAAATGTCACAGCTTCCGCAAAGTTTCTTAATTAATTTCTTTCAAAACCTCGTTGAACAAAGAATACCTTCAAAAACATTTCATAAACAAATTCCACGGTCTTTTACGAAAATATTAATTTTCAACTAAATTAAATATTAATAAAATCAAATTTCAAGGAACAAGCGCCAATCTTGTACGTTGACTTGGAAACCAATTAAATTATCCGTTTAATTACTGAAGCATACAGACTGGTTTTGAAATTACAGTTTCCTTGGAATTCTGTAAGGAACAGTGTACCGGATTAAATATACATCAATATGTAACAGACTAGCAGGTATATATTTTAATATTCATAAATTAATTATCAGAAGATGGCTTACAACGGGCAATTTACAAATTAAGTCAAGATTTAAATAACATGCACAACAAAATCATCTTTACTGATGAAACAGAAATCAACAACAGTATAAACTATTTGGACCTAACACTAACAAAAAAACTTCACCGACAACAAAATAGAAATTGGCATTTATCGAAAACCGACAAGCAACACACTAGCCATAAACAATAAATCGAGACATCCTTTTCAACATAAAAATAAGTACATTCAAAAGCCTAATAAATAGGATGTTAAAACTCCCTCTAAATAAAGACATTTATAATAAAGAATTAAATTACATCAAACACATGGCAAAAATTAACGGCTACAACAAACAAATAATAAATAGAATTATAAACAAACAAAAAAGAAAAAACAACATTACTAACATAACCAAACTTGAAATAGAATCCAGTGACAACAACAAGAAATGGATAACTCTCACGTACACTGGTAAAGAAACATTAAAATTGGCCAACTCGATAAGAATATTAATATATCCTACAGAACTGACAACAAATTAAACAATTTAATAAACAACATCGAAGAAATAGATGAATTCGACAATAAAGGCATCTACAAATTAACATGTACAGACTGCAATAAATTCTACATTGGGAAAACTAACAGAAGCTTGAACATTAGATTCAAGTAACATTTCAGAGATTTCATTTACAATGGAGGAAAATCAAGTTACGCAAAACATGAAATTCAGGCTGGACACCATATGCATAACATCGATAACACCCTCACAATAGTACATATAGAAAACATTCGAACGAGAATAAATATACTGGAGGAAATCGCAATCCTAAGAGAAATCAACAACAACCTGATTCTCAATGAATACACACCTAATCCACACAATCCTCTGTACAAAATTCTCACAATGAAGTCAGTGCTTCAACAAGGGTCAACAAGAACGGACCTAATGCATTCTGCTGATGATGGGACTAGTCCCGAAAGGCCTACAGAGTTTTAAAATAACTTAAGTTGAGGAGACGGACCTACAAGGTAACTATTTTATAGTTTTTAACCGTACATTATATTACTGTAAGTGAAACTAACAACTTGAAAATATCTACTCAAAAAACCAAAGTTTTAGCTTTTCGAGGGTGTGAACCACTAAGAGTAAAAATCCAATTAGAGAATAAAATAATAGAACAGGTGAGCAATTTTAATTACCTGGGATACAATGTGTCATATAGAAAAAGTGAAGACATTGAAAACAAAATAAATGAATTTAATTATATGTGTGGCTCCATAAAACGAAGTCTCAAAGGAACTAGAACGGAGACACTTTTAAAATTTTATAAAACAATGGCAGTTCCAACACTACTGTATGGATCGGAACACTGGGTCTTAACCAAAAACCAGGAATGAAGAATAGAAACATCAGAAATGAGGTTTCTGAGGAGTGCGGTTGGCGATAGAATAAGAGATCGAAAACGAAATGAAAATATACAGAGTGAAGTAAATATATTCAAAATATTAGATAGAATTGCAAAATACAGATATAAATGGATGGATCACATCAATAGAATAGATAACAATAGAATCCCGAAACAGATTCATCATTACAAACCACTAGGACGAAGAAATGTTGGAAGACCCAGTAAAAGATGACAGACCAATTGTAGCATGAGATCGGAACAGACCTTAAGGTCTAATCCTTGATGCCGCTGCTGATGATGGTGATAAATTAATTATGGTAAATAATATTATAAGGTTTTACAATAAAGAACCCTCCGAAAGACTCGAAGAGAAACTCAGCTCAGGTTTTATAAAATTATGGCTTTTCCTGTTCTTTTATATGGATCTGAATCTTATGTGCTTACAAAAAAATATATCGCCACACATTCAAGCCACTGAAATTATTTTTTTACGATCCGTAAAAGGATGTACACGCATGGATAGATTACATAATGAATGAATAAGAAATGAACTGGATATATTTTCAATAATCAATAAACTAGAATAGCACAAATACTGATGTAAAGAACATTTATACAGAATGGACAGTACAAGATTGCCCAAAAAAAGATTAATACCTACAAACCTCATGGAGAAATATATTTGGAACGGCCAAGGAAAGGACATGAGACCGGAACAGGTCGCATTGACCTAATCCTGGAAAAGAAGAAGCAGAAGAAGAAGAAGTTTTTTCAATTAATAAAATGAGTCATATGTCACCTCATTCTTCGTGATTTTCAAGCATGGGAACTGCAGTTTTGAAGAGGGATCTCTCCCAACCTCAGTCAACATCACGATTTCCGAATTTTCGTCTATATCTTCATCTACAAAAGTTTCCTTCTGGTGTTCATTTGAAAGGGTCGAGGCAAAAGTCTGCTAACACTTATTTTCACGCCTTTGAGTTGTATCGTTTTTAAGGGGGTTGATGGGTGAAAAATTGACTATTTGAGATCAAAAGTGGCATTTTTTTGGTTTTTTGTACTAAAAAATCGCCTGTACTCAAAGTTTCAGGGCCCATGGCACTTCTAAGTGCCCTAAACTGCTGATTTGACCTGTATGTTACATTCTGTATTTAACCTGCATGCAAATCTTTAAACTTGTTTTTCCACACTTTTATTTTCACTGCATTTTTGTACATTCAAAATTGAATGCAATTCACAAATTTTATCCTAGAAGGTTCAAATTTTTACTGCATGCCCTAATAAAGTAGTGCATGGGTTTCATGATTGAAGTACTATTGTAAGAAATAAAAAGTAAAATGCATGCAATTATTAATTTTTTTTGTAATTCCACGCATGAGATAGATTTTTTTCTCCCTTTGTATTCACATTATAAGAATTGTAATGCATGATTTTTTCTAAATATTTGAAGAATCGTGTAAAAAAATCAGACATTTTACTAAAAAATTGTGGAACCCATTTAATTATAATATATACAAATTTTTGTGAATATAATATTTAATAACTCATAAAATAAATGTCTCAGAAGAATGAAACTTAAACACATCATTATGTATCATGCATTGAATGTTTGTACACAAAATCAAGTCTCTAGCTCAAAAACTGTAGAAAATAGAAATTTCACCCATCACCTCCCTTAAACTTTAAAAAAATCTATAAATAAGATTGATTTAAATTTTTGAATGCTTCTAGATGTAGATTAATATGTTATTTAACCGTAAGCAAGAGAACACATTTATTTTTTATTTTTGAATATCCTTTCTTCCCTCAAAATGACGATATCTCAATTTAGCCTCAAGATGAGGGTTACCAGACTTTTTCCCCGACACCTTCATTTGATGAACCTTGAGATCAAGACCCGCTCACCGGGAATTTCAAAATTCATGGATCTAAATTCGTTCTTCTGAACATACAGTACGTCTTTTCCCAAACTGTAAATTCCAAAGATTTTTCCAAATGGCACGAATGGGAAATGTAAGAGGAGCATGGAAACTTCCTGTAGGAAAACCAGAAGGAAAAGTCGAGTAGGTAGACCAAGAATGAGGTGGGAGAATAACATCATCATCATCAACAATCACGGATTAAGCCCACGTGCCTTGTTCCGGTCTCATAGATTCTCATTCAAAAGTTGGATCCATCTCTTCTTCGGTCTACCAACATTCCTGCGTTCTTTTGTTTGTATTTAAGTATAATTTTTGAACATGTTCTTTCCATTTTTTCTAGATTCTTTTATTCTATCTAAGAGTTAAAAGATATTTAGCTCATTTCTAATATCTTCACTTCTTCTCTTATCTAGAAGTTTGCAACCAGCCACACTTCTCAGAAATCTCATTTCAGCTGCTTCTATGATCTTCTCTTCTGTTTTAGTTAAAACCCAAAATTCACTACCATAAGGGGACTGCCACTACTTTATAAAATTTTAGTTTTGTTTCTTTTCTTGTGCTTTTAAATATCATTTTGATTGTTCCACATATATAATTAAATTTATTAAGTTTATTAAATAGATCTTCATTTTTAAAATAGGATATTTCATAACCCAGGTATTTAAAATGGTTCACTTGTTCAATGGGTTTCCCCTCCAGAATTATTTTAGCTCTTACGGTATCTGATCCCTTAAAAGCTAGGATTTTCGTTTTACTTATTGATATTTTGAAATTATATTTCTGTATAATGTTATTTAACTGAAAAAGTGATTTCTGTAGACCATCCTCTGAACTAGATATTAGAACTTGGTCGTCTGCAAAAAGTGAGGTATCTAACATCTTATTTCTTATTTTGAAATGTGAGTCCAAATTTATCTGCCAATTATATATGATATCGTCAATATAAATATTAAAAAGGGAGGATGAAAGTGGACATCCCTGTCTTACACCTCTATTTATTGTTGCTGTTATATTGTTTTTATTTTTGCCTCCAGTTTCTATTGTTATTTTATTTTCTACATATAGACTTTTTATTGCAGTTATTAGGTGCTGCTCTAAAATACGGAAGTGAAATTTGGATTTTAAATAAAAGAAACTCTCATAAACTTCAAGTAAGCCAAATGCGCTTCTTACGATCATTGTTAGGAGTTAATAGACTGGATCACCAAAGGAACACTATTATCAGAGGAAAACTTGGAGTAACAAGTTTAAATGAAGATATACAAAGATACCAACAAGAATGGAAAAATCATCTGAGGAGAATGGCAAGAAATAGACTTCCAAAATTGGCATTCCAATATACCCCAACTGGACATAGGGACCAAGGAAGACCAAAACATCGGTGGAAAGATCAAGACCATCTTCGCTAGGTTTACCGTACAGGCCACATGGCCTAAAACGAATTTGTCCATGACGATGATGAGGTGCTGAGGTACTCCTTTCTCTTTCATTATATTCCACAATTTATTGACCATGATTTAAGGGAAGAAGATTATACATAGGAAGATTGAAAATAATTAACTCAGAAAAGCGATGTATGGAGAGTTTATGTCCGCGCCGCCATGAACCTACGGGTAAGAGAGTGCCAGTGAGTGAGTTAGTTCCCTTTTCTTGTAGCCTATCAGGTAACCATAATCCAGAAGGTTATTTTTGTATATTTCTTTTTTATTCTACAGGTGGTAACTGCTGCAATAGATCATTAAGATCAAGGTTTGCACCCCTGTTAGAATGGCATTATCTTGTGTTGATTTGTTAGTCTTGGTGTTTACGTATGCACAATGTAATCTGGTTTTATGGAGCGGACTGTACGATAATTATTGCTACACAGTTTGCAGTGCCTTGTTGCTGCAGATAACCTCTTGCATTGGTTATTGTTACAGTGGAGCTTAGCCTATTAACTTGCTTACAATAGACTATACCTCATGTTACAACTGCATCTTCATGTTTTAAAACTCCACATTCAACGCATTTATCTACAGGGTGCGCAATAACCCCCATACAAAAACAAGACTTAATCGGCTACCTTTCTCTTCAAATATAATTTATCCTTCAGTGAAAAGTGTTAAATAAATAATAAAAACATCAATAGAAGCCCTACTGGCTTTATAAAGTAGTGTTAAATTCACAATTAATGTCTTCTTAACTAAGAGGCCGCCATATGCAAAGATAGATGCAACGGTTTCAAAGCATTTGGCACGAGGGAATTACAACGTATAAAGAGAAAAAATTGCGTCTAGATCGCAACTCGCCTCGGTAGCTCAGTTGGTAGAGCATTTGGCCCGGAAAGCCAAAGGTCCCGGGTACGTGTCTCGGTCTAGGCGAAAATTTTTCTCTTCAAATATAATTTATCCTTCAGTGAGAAGTGTTAAATTAATAATAAAACATCAATGGAATGATATTCTTTACTACGTGTGACGCGACTTTCTTGATTCCTTCATAAGCTACTATCAAATTTTATTCTTAGTGTTCCATTTTTTAAATTATTTCCCACCATTTACAATGATTTTTAACATTTTTTTCTAAAGATTATTTCAATATTTTTTCTACAATATTTAACTACTTACGTAGCATGAAGACGTGGCAGCCATATTGATTTTAACGAATAATCTAAGCAAAAACGAAGACGTATTCCAGTGCAGCCAGCATAGAGTATGTACTAATTAACTCCACACATATACTTCAGAATTTCAAAACTTACTATTTATTTTTGTGCGTTGCATTCTTTCACAGGTTAGAGTACTTAAATTGCGTTAGGTTAGCTTTTAGGTTAGTTAAATATCGTGTATATGTTGGCTGCCATCCCGTGATACCATAGTCAAAACCGCTTTGCCTTTGTTAGCGCATGCGCATGGTATATGATTGGAACTTAGAAACATCTTCATGTTTTAAAACTCAACATTCAATATGTTAATCTACAAGGTGTTCAATAACTCCCATACAAACACGAAACACAAGACTTCTTTGTTGGTGCTACGGTCCTTGTGGTATGACCTTGACCTCCCTTTTAACATCCATTCACTTGGATCACTTGTTTGATATTTCCAGTTTTTTATCCCAGCCTGTTTTAGATCTTCTTGTACATGATACTGTTACGCGTCGTATAGCAACGTTTAAATTACGCGGGAAAGGCAAGAATATTGGTCTCGCATTGGTCAGAACAGATTTGCAAGTAGCCAATCGCGAGTCAAAATGCCCGCGCAAACATCGAAATGTCTGGGCTATAATTCCAGATGCCTGCACCAATATCTCCCTCTCCTTTCGGGAAAAATCGGTGCCCAGAGGCTTCTACGAAGCGTCTCGAACCCAAGTCTAGAAAGTTCCTCGCACCTATATAAAATGAGGCGAAGGCAAGACACTAGTCAGTCATGTGTTGGACTGCGAGAAGTTAAGTGTACGAGAAATTGTGTGAACGGTTTCATCAGTGACTGTGAAATAATTATGACTGAGATAAAAATTGAAAGAAGATTAATTGCGAGTGAAAATTGTGATTAAAAGTTTACTGATAATTTGTAGAAAGAAATAAAGTGTTAAGTGAGATTTTAGACAACATCTGTGTGTTCATCCAAGTGGAAATAACGTAAAGGAAATACCTTGGTCATCAGTGACAATACCATCTCAACCTAGGTCTACCAATCCTTCTCTTAGTCGTACTATAAAGAAGGACTGGAGGGAGAAGAATAATATAGTTGAGTTGACGAAATACTAATACTGAACACATTGCTATTATTCTTACAAGAAAACGGTCATCGATTGCACGCCGAAACCTACCTTAAAATTTCCCTCCAGACAAGCGTTGTGATGTACAAAGGAAGTATCCAAAAAATAGCTGCCTTTTAACTGCAAGACATAGAAATCGAAGCCAGAATCCAGCAATGGCAACCACTGTGCGAAGCACATAGACTCCCTGTGTAAGTAAAGTGGTGTGTATTGTGGCGGGAAGCGGCGTGAGGACAGGTTGTCAGTATTATCTATTTCACCAATCAGCAGTTGTACTACTTCTCTCTCGTTTAAATGAGAGCTTTGGAGCTGATTTTTAGTGGCTTGCAGTTAAAAATGGCAGATCATTTTTTGGACACGATCTTGGTAGATCATAACGCTTCTCTGGGAAAAATTTCAAGGTTGTTTCGACATGCAATGGTTTACAGTTCCCTCGTTAGTATATTGGTGACAATAGTTGTGGGCCATTTTCTACTTAAAAAGTCAGTATAGTATATTGCGATACGAGTGTGGTAAACACTTGATACAGATCCAGGTAAATTAAAAAAAAACGAGGCGTTTGCACCGAGTTTTTTTTTTATTTCCAAGATTCCATTACGTGTTTACCACATGAGTATTGCATACTATTTTTTGTACTATGTGTATTTATTTTATTAATTAAGGTATTAGCTAAAATATTAATAAATATAATTGAGGAGTTGAATGGAATATGGGCACAATTAAAATATATACGTTTTGAGATATTACCAATTGATATACAACTAAATGCATAATATTGCTGTTTATTTTAATTTATACAATCAGCTGCTGAACCTGCTGTAATCGAGATATCGAAACGAAAACTTTTCAGGCCGACCAACTACAAAATGGCGAGTCCAAAAATGCATTGAACGGAAAAAGGGAAAAACATGAGTTGTGCCCATATTCCTTTCAACTCCTCAATTGTAGATAAATTATAGATTTCAGAAGGTGAATCGACTATGTGTTGCTATGGAAAAATAATAAGTATTGTTGGTCATGTCGCCATCTTATATTTGTTAAAACTGTAAACTCAAATTTGATTTGGGATTTATTTCTGATTATGGAGAAATTTTAGACGATGTGTGCAGAGATGATGAAATAGAAGAGTCGTGGGAAGCTGGATGTGATGAATTAATACCGAAATTAATACAAATTGCAATATAACTATCAATATTTCAAAATAAATGTTTCACTTACCGCACTAGTGCTTTTGGTCATTTTTAAAATATTGAGATTTATTTTATAAGAATGGAAGAAGAGAGACTACCAAAGAAGATCCTTAATTGGAAAGCTAATGGAGGGGGCGGAAGAGGCAGGCCTAGAGAACGATGGATGGATGGATGGATGGATGGATGGATGGATGGATGGATGAATGGATGGATGGATGGATGGATGGATGGATGGATGGATGGATGGATAGAGTGAAGAGAAGTATTGACTACTTAAATATGTTCACTTAATAATAAGGGAAATAAAAAAGCTTGAAACCTATAAAAATAATAAATAATTTAAAGATAAGGGTAAAAAACTCTTTCACGCTAAATGTATCAACTTATAACGATAACGAGGCAAGGTTCCACGAACTCAAATAAATAAAAATGAAATAAAACTTAATTTCAAATAAAATAATAAAGAAGACACGTCACATCTGAGGAAAATTTAGAGATTTGAGGGAAGAAGATGCTTTAAGCAGGAACCTCTGGTGACAAATCACTTTGGGTTGAAGCAGAAACACTGTATTATAGAATATCTTCTTCTTCTTCTTCTTCTTCTTCACTTCCTGGTTTAGGCAAGAGTTGCCTGTTCCGTCTTCACTAATAGATCTAAGACCATCTCTTCCGAGGACGTCCGACATCTCTTCTTCCTCTCGGAAAATAATGGAAGATTTTATTTGGTAATCTACTTTCTTCCATTCTTTCTACATGTTCTTTCCACTGTATCTTGTTGTTAAATATATTTTCTTTTATGGAGTAGATCTGCAGTTCTTTACGGTTATCCTCGTTTCTTATCTGGTCCATTCTAGTGCAGCCCTTTACTCTTCTTAAAAATTTCATTTCGGCTGCTTGGATTTTACTTTCTTGTTTGGTAGTGGTAATCCAAGATTCACTCCCATACAAAAGGACAGGGACAGCCCGGATGAGAAAGGAGGAGAGGGAGGAGTAACAACCTCGTTAAAAAACCAGGGTTCAGTTGGCTCCGACTGATAGTACTCTGTAAGGGCCCCTAGCCAGGGTTACGGTGAAGACCTCAACGGCAGATTCGGCGCAGAAGGAGTCCTTCATCACGGCGGATCTGGCGGAAGTGGCAACCCTCTAGATGGGGTTAGTACATCCAGAAGCTGGACCTAAAGCTTCGAGGTGGCAGCCCCACCAATGGTCTACTCTGCATAGCGTTGGTACCGCGATCAGAGGAAAACATATTACTCGTATTCTTCACAATGGAAACTCGGACGGACTTGTATTATAGAATATTCCTAAATAAAAAAATAAAGATTTATTTTATTTTCATAGCAACCAATATTGTATGCGGGAATGTCAAATTACGATGCACATCAACAATAACAGTAACTATATGATATTAGTTACACAGTGCAAAAAAGTTTATGAACTTCAAATGTTCTACTTTTTCCACAAAGTATAAAAACAAATGAGTTGTCAAATTTGACATTTCAACTAACATATTTAAATTAATTTGTCCTGTTTTCGCCAGTCTCTCTAGTAAACATGAAATTTAACAGTTCCTGAAGAGGCAAATTATTTTAAATGTCACATATAAATGTCATGTTTTGTTTGCCGAGCGTAAAGACTAAATGAAGCTGGAACATTATTAAGCGTTTCTGTGGCAGACATTATGTTATAACATGCGGGCTATACACATGCGCAGTCCATACAAAATTGTAACGAATGCATCTCCATCTGATAAACGTAATGTTGTGGAGCTGTAGTCCGGATAAGGAAATTTAACACGTTGCGGTTGGCAGCTCTGATTACATATCCCCTAGGCGAGATTGTTAATGTCATGTAGTGCTTGTAGTCTAGCCCTCACCAAGGAGATTAGGAGACATTTGAATCACCCTCACAGAAGAGGTTTATATTCAAACACATGGGGAGTATGTAGTGGGCTGATTGATGAAATGTTGCTGCAGACATAGATGTGTTTTTTATATATGAAAAAGTGTGATGCAAGTTATGAATAAAACATAACAAGCAAGTCAAAACGTATGGATGGAAGATATTCGGCTCAATGGAGACTTTGGGAAAGATTCCAGCTTTATTCAAAAATCTGAACAGGCACAGAATATAATATTCAGATACACCCAACTTTTGTTTAATGTGCTGTGGTTAAAGTTTAAATTCTCCTCCCTTTTTAAAGATGATGTTTTCTTTCAACTACACTCAGCCTAACTTTCGTCCCTAAAGGGTAACACCTAAGTAGTAGTAGATAATGGAATCAATACTAATAAATTCATTGTTAAAACCGTTGAGGTGGAGAGTCATAAAATAAAATAAGTTAAAATATACCTTCTTAGGTAAAATCCGTCGTCCTCAACTTATAAAATATGTAATCTTTATGCCTGTAGGCTTTTCAGAACATCCGTTCCATCTTCAGCAGGTCACTCTTCGCTACAACATCCAGTATGATGGTTGATGCTGCTGGTCCTAATGTGGCTTGATTCACGTATATCACATCATCTAATGTCCACACATTCTTCATATCATATTTTTGTATGCACATTTGAAGCAGGTCAAGCCGTCTCTTAGTCAGGTCTTCCCTGATGGTAATTCCAGATCCCTTTAATTGTTTTTATTTCTAAATACTTCACTTTCGTATTTTACAATAACTGGTCGCACTGGTCTCCCCGGTTGAGACTCTACCTGTGCGGTGACTTCTGTCTATGTCAGCCAGAGAGAGTTCAACGCCAATTTTCTTCGCAACTTCAATTACTATTATATCAGTGTCCTCTCCCCTCTCTTCTGGCACATCAAAAATTCGCAAACACTGATGACGCTGGTATTATTCGAGTTCGTCATTTTTAATAATTAATTTTTGTTCCAGTTCCTCAATTTTTTTATCTCGTTCCTGGAGAGAGGCCTCGATTCTCTGTATTACCTGTGTTTTTTTCTCCAGGGCACTTTTCAGTTCTTCCACTACCGCATCCTTCAAGAGGGCGACTAGCG
This sequence comes from Diploptera punctata, assembly GCA_030220185.1. Taxonomy (NCBI): domain Eukaryota; kingdom Metazoa; phylum Arthropoda; class Insecta; order Blattodea; family Blaberidae; genus Diploptera; species Diploptera punctata. Next base: position 93,542 of record JASPKZ010010665.1, on the reverse strand, counting down.
GCTGCAACATGGCCGGCTCCCGCCACGACTCCTCTAACACGCTTCACACATTTTTCTACATCCTGGTCACAAGGCTTCATTTTCTTTGGACCCATTACGCACGAAGAAAGCAGAATATTTTAAAATAACTGTTAGTAGATAATACTCCTCACTACTTAAAAAAAACACCGGCCGGGTGGGAGATGACAATCTTTTTATCTACCCACTTCAAGAGTACCTAATTACAAGAAATATTAATAAAACACTACATTAAATGTATTTACCTAAGAGATGTAATTATCACTTCATTATCTTACTCATAAATATGAAAATAAAGTGGGACTATTTTCTGTCATGACCACATAGGTTAAGGACTATGTCCTGCCATGACCACATAGGTTATAAGAGTCCTTACTTCTAACCAGCGATAAACTACCAATTATCAAACTTTTAACCAGCGATACAACACAAATGAGCACAATGTGTAACCCACATATGAGCAAAAAACTAATTAATTTTAACTCCTTTGCACGTTAGTGCGCTTATCAGTTATTATTAAATGAGCACAATGTGTACATTTAATAAAGGGATTCATATCTGTGTACCATATCTATGGTTTCAACAAATCAGGTCCGGACTTTTCCTTTACTTATTTAACAGCGTAAAATAATGAAAAGGACGCTCCCTGGATTTCACCTAGTTAGAGTAATTGATTTTTGTTACAGTAATTGATTTAGGTTTGGTTAGCTTTTAGGTTCCTTGCTCTTTAAATGTGATTTCATACGTAAAATAAATTAATTCATTTCTGTTATTCTATGAAAAATTCAAAATGTCGGACGGTTAACATGTAAATTATTATTTCCACTATTTCATTTCGTGTTAATTTTACATATTTAGGCGGCGGTTACATCTCTTAGGAAAATTGATTCATTAACACATTACAATACTTTAAATTACATCAACATTGGCATAAGTCGCGTAAGTAAAAAGCTTGTCTTGTACAACCCCTCCAAAACACCTTCTAAGAACTTAAAAACCCACAAGCACCAATACAAGCTACTGCACACTATCCGCCATACAGAACAACTGGATGAATCATTTGAAACGAATGATTTGAGATAGGGTTCCCAAAGGTATGCTTCATTATTGTCCAGCAGGGAAGAGATCTCTGGGCCGCCCAAGGAAACGCTGGATACAAAATTCATCAGTGAGATTGTTTCTGCCAGTCATATTATATGGTTGCGAAACATGGACTCTTACTTTAAGAGAGGAAAGGAGATTGCGAGTATCTGAGAATAAGGTACTTAGGAAAATTTTTTGGACCAAAGAGAGATGAACAGACAGGTGAATGGAGAAGACTACATAACAATGAACTACGTAGTCTGTATGGGAAGCCAGATATAATAAGAACAGTTAAGTCTCGTAGACTGCGATGGGCAGGACATGTTACACGTATGGGGAGTGAAAGACTTGCATGGAAGCTTCTTGTAGGAAAGCCAGAGGGAAAACGCCCAGTTGGTAGACCAAGAATGAGATGGGAGAATAACATTAACTATGATTTGGGGGAGGTGGATTATACAGGGAATGATTGGAAAGCATTGGCTCGGGATAGGGATGTATGGAGAGCTTATGTCCGTGCGGCCATGAACCTATGGGTTTGATAGTGCCAGTGAGTAAGTAAGTAAGTAAGTAAGAGATTGTAACAGGCCTATAGGCCTAAGACTTGGTTGGATGAAGAAGATGAAGAAGAAGATTCAGTTACGGTGAGTGTTAAGCTGCTATTATGCTCTAAAAATTAAGAGTACAATTTTACCTGAAACGAAAATTTAAAAATCATATTTAATTTATTTAGGCGTAGCAGCATTAGCTAGTAGGTACATAAACACAAGTCGGATAATTATGCATGTAACATTATTGCGTCATTAGTGTAGAACAGAATAATACCTTGGAATGCCCTGCAGAGTTCTATACCTATTTTTCATCTGTCATATCACATAACGACCATTGATTTGAACCTCCCCCCCCCCTTTGCTCTCCAAATCCTAACGAGGACGTTTCGTGCGCTAAACAATTAATCCAATACAACGACACGCTTGCGTTAATAAATAAATGTGTTTATTTATTGCAGTCTACACTATAATTTATGCTACTGGACTCTTGCAAATATGTTTACTAATTTATGCTATAATGGCACATGTAGGCCTATAACCATAGAAATTTAATGGATTAAATACTGGAAAATGACTGCAAATTTACGTATTTTAAATATGACTAGGCAAATGCTCTCTTAATAAGTGGCTGAATTCAAATACCTAATGGAAAATCATTACAAATAAGTAGAGCTAGGAATTTTAGGTGCTGCACTTTTTTTTGTTACTATAATGTTCAAATTAGTTAGCATTGCAAAGAAAACATTAAATAAATGCCCCTAACTGTGTTTTAGTTGCACCTTTTTTCAATGCTAGCACCTTTTTGCACCTTTTCTTTAATGGAAGCACATTTTGCACCTTTTCAAACCTTTCTTGTCTCCTCTGGAACATTTTATTACCAAAATAATATATATATATATATATATATATATATATATATTACATTATTCAAATACGATTTCAAGGGTTGGTAACGATATGTGGTATCAGTCCACATCACATTACTTCCACTTCAGTGCAATCCCGTTAGGCTATTCCTTTTAAATTAGTTTGCGCCTCATTGCACCACAGTTATGCGAAAGCTATTGTTCAAGCAAGGAAGGTTGTTGAGTGCGTGAATAAATGTTTCGGTTCAAAATAATATTTAACTAGTGCGGTCTGCTATTTTCCTGAGTTACCAGTATACAGTATGCCGAAACCGAAAGTGAACTCCTATAAACTATGTGATATTGTTAAAAGATGGAATTCAGAGTGACGGATCTGTTATCAGGTGCATTCTTTGTGATATTTCAATAACAATTGATGAAAAACATCAATGCATTCGTGTTACGTAGCATATAAGTAGTGTAAGTACTTACACAGACTCTTTAATATAAGACAACATGCGTGAATTGTGTGTCGTTAGTTACTCGTTGTAATTGGTTTTGGTAATCTTTAATGATTATTTACATGGGAAATTTGCAACTTTTATTTTTAAAATTGCACCTTTTTGCACCTCTTTCACCAAAATTTTGCACCTAAAATTCCTAGTTCTACAAATAAGAATGAGATGCACGAATAAATTAAATGTAGGCTCAATTCTATAAATGCATGTTATTATGCTTTACAGGAATTCTTTTCGTTCCATATTCTCTCCAAAAAATGTTAAACTGAAAATATATAAAACTGTTATTTTCAAAGTTATACAGGGTGTCCTATTCAAACCTCCCACATTTTAATTAAACATAACTAACAAAGTATGCTGAATTACGAAATGAGACCGGTATTAAACGAAACAGAAACTCAAAGAATTTCCATTGCCACACATTAAAACATCTGTATATGTGCATCATTTCTTCAATCTTTTCTTCTAAATCACGTATAAGAGCACCTCCTGATTCCTTTTTTTAACGCTTCCAGTCGCCAGAAACTTCTCAAGCTATGCCTTAATGGTCTTATCATCTGTGTAAATTGATTTATAACCCTATCAATGCCGCAAGCCAAGAATTTGATGAGATTGTAATAAGGAGAAAGTTTTATTGTGCAATTCAATATAACTTGATTAAATTTCTATTAATTTTATAAGAACGTATTTGAATGAATTTCCTCCATATTCTCTCCGGTAATTTCTTTCCACTGTAATTATTGACTTCGTCTCTGCAAACCAGAAAACAGTTTGTGCTCGTCATTTTGTTTTATGTCATTATTGTCCAACATGCGACAGATGAATTAACTGCAACAATGAAAACAAAAATTCAGTGACTCAAAAGTCAGTGAGTTCTTTTAATACCAACCTCATTTCATAATTCCGCATACTTTGAGAGTTAAGATTAATTAAAATGTGGGAGGTTTGAATGGGACACGGTGTATATAAATAGGCCTATATAGGGCCTATATATTTTTTTGTCGAATACCACCAGATTGTCTTTTATGACATTTCTGGTTTTTCCCCCTGGTATTGGTGGAATTGTAATCAATTTATGTTGAGGCATCTGGAAGACGTAGTTACGTTACCCCGATGATATGATGAGTGATAAATGATAATGAAGCGCCAGACCGGGAGATATGGTGGCTCGGGTATAACTCACTGACTCTATCGAATCCCTAGGTCATGGCTGCACGGACATAAGGTCTCCATACACCCTTATCCTGAGATGTTAGCCAATCATCCCCTTCATAATCTCCACTCAAAAAAAACTCCAAATGCGACAGGCCTAGACGACCCTTGGCCTACCAGCCGGTTGCTGACCTCACATCCACATGTGTTAATCACAGAGCTAGACGATCATACAGCTAGTGTAGAGGTGACATGTGGTCAACATGACGGATCCCCCAGCCGTTATAGCTGATCTTCTCAACATGGCATCGCTGCTTATTATACAGTATGTTGACCACATGTCACCTCTACACTAGCTATATGATCGTTTAGCTCTGTGATTAACACATGTGGATGTGAGGCCAGCAACCGGCTGGTAGGCCAAGGGTCTTCTAGGCCTGTCGCACTTGGAGTTTTTTTTTGAGTGGAGATTATGAAGCGGATGATTGGCTAACATCTCAGGATAAGGGTGTATGGAGATCTTATGTCCATGCAGCCATGACCTAGGGATTCGATAGAGTCAGTGAGTTATACCCGAGCCACCATATCTCCCGGTCTGAAGTTTAGGTTATACGAGGGGTAAAGGGAGAATACGCCCTCTGCTGTCAATAAGGATATTGTTGTGGTGGGAGTAGATGTCAGCCACAACCAATCACTGCTCTTTACGTTGTTATGGCGCGCTAGTAAGGTTTAAAATTGCTGAGATGTTGTCAGCTCTATGTCTGCTAACCGCATACATAAAACGGTCCCTCCCCCCGTTGACATATAACATGATCAAACGGGTGTAGAAACAATCGAGGAGTATACTAAACGCATGGCTCAAATTTTATAATACATGTGAAGGCCATGATAATCCACTCGTGGCATCGCTGCGAACCTATGAAACAGCCAATAACAAACACAAGCGTCCAAAATGGATCCTGGACAATACTTGACCGGTGAAAGGTGATAGGGGACACACGCACACGCACACGCACACACACACACACACACACACATATTACAAAATTATTAAATTATAATTACAACATTGGCATATATTGTGCATTAATAAAATAAATTAATACAACAAATTAAAAACTAATAACTAATCTTACTGCTACAGGTGCATCCCACCAGTTCCAGAGAAATTGACATCACTGACAACTGCAGATAGAACAGCAACAACAACTGAAGAGTAAAAAAAAAATTTAATGCACGTTACCATAATTGTAATAATCAGAAATGTACGCACATTATATTTAAATAAAGAGAAGCCTGGATGCCCTCCCAATATAGAGTCATCCGAAAGCCAAACTTGGCAAGATCCCGCGTGATCGACTATTCCGATTGAGGTTTTAAGCGGTTTCCCTCAATCCAAAGAGCAAATGCTTGGAATACGGAGGGTTATTTCTGATCTCTGATAACAAATGATTTTTAAGTTTTACCTTAAGAAAAGCCGTGTCTCCACCATCGAGCACGCTCTAATTGATGGCTCTTCACCCGAGCTATGGTTCGGCATCGGAGTTTCCGCTGCAGAAGACTCTCACGCAGCACAGCCATGTCTAAAAGTTCCCACTCCTCTTTATATGCTTTCCAGAGACCGTCTATTGTTCGAGGACGCCTGTTTCATCCGAAAGCCAAACTTGGCAGGATCCCGTGTGATCGACTATTCCGATTGAGGGTTTAAGCGATTTCCCTCAATCCAAACAGCAAATGCTGGAATAGAAACCCAAAAAGTCCGCTTCCGACTTCACTCTGCTAATTAACTTCAAATTTGAATTCAAAATTTAAACCGGGGCTAATGTATTTTACAGGAACCCGGGTTCTACCTATTAAGAAGGACCAAAATGGATCGCTCACCGCCGACCCTTAAGTGATGGCCGCAGAGCTTTCCATCTATCTATCTATCACTGATTATCCATATCGGCAACACTGTCGTGAAAACGTCAAGGCCGGAGAATCAGTGGCTGCAGTATAGTTAGTTTTTAGTTAGTTATGATGATGAAGTATGCAATTTAATGAAACAAGGTTTATACTGGTTGAGTGAAAGAGAAGACCATATGCCCTTAGCCTCGCCAAGCTAAACGAACAAATGCATTCACATTTGCAATTGAAATGATTCTTTTAAACTACTTACGTTAATGGGTTGCGGTGCAGTTGTGAAACAACGTATACTGACTGCAGTGTAGGGAATTAAACTTTTAAGAGGATATTGCACTAGTTTGAGCCAACTTAAGCAAAATGCATTTCAATAATCATTGCAGCTGTGTACTCAACCAAAATAGAATCATGATATGTTAATGCAACGGCTTATCTCGGATTTATCTCTTTACAGTTATTCTGTATTTCTCTTCTCTATAGTTGGAAATTTACAATTTTCTCTCATATTTCTAAATAACCTTTGTTATCCATCATTCCATTAATAACATTCCACTCCACGATTTGCACAACCAAGTTGGTTCGTTGCTCCTGAGAATTAGCCTATATTGATATCCATTTCTTACAATAATAATTGTTAGGTGTGTGTAATCATTTGGAAAGAGCTATTTACGATGTAAAGATTGAAAATGAGGTTATACGGATGAGTTCAAAAACGGATATACAGAGTGATTAAAAAGTCCCTTGACATTTTCCTTCTTTTTTCTTCTTCTTCTTCATGGTTTAGGCTTATTTACTAGCCTGTTCCGGCTCCAAATTGCTGCTCTTTCCATCTTTTCCTTCGTCCTCCCAAGCTTCTTCTTCCTCGTGGTGAATAGTCGTATGCTGCTTTTGGTATTCTATTCTCAGTCATCCTTGCCAAGTGTTCTTTCCAGTTTGTTCTGTATTTCTCTATTTGTTGAGTTTAATTCCTCTATTTTTAGTTGTTGTCTTATTTCTGTGTTATGTTTTTTGTCTGTTCTTTGATATCCTGCTATTGGTGTGAGGAATCTCATTTCAGCAGCTTGTATTCTAGCAGACTGTTGTGTTGTCACTGTCCATGTTTCCGATCCTTAAGTAATAGTAGGCACTGCCATTGTCTTGTATAATTCCATTATAGAGCCTTTCCTGGCTTTATTTATCAAAGTTCTTTTTAGTGCTTCTGTTATATAATTAAACTTATTTATTTTCCTCGTGTCGTTAATTTATGTATTTTTTTACAAGTAATTGGAAACTATGCTAACCATAGAGGAAAGATTAGCTGTCGTTTTCGCTCATATACGAGGATTGACAAACTGGCATGTCCAAGAAGAATTCACTAAAAAGTCAGAAAACCAGGTCCTAGCAGGCAAGCTCTTAAAGATCTGGTATTGAAAATGAAACGAACGATCTGTTGCTGATGAGGCACGAAGAGGGAGGCCAGCTACAACACCAGAACACGTGTAAACCGTACAGGATGTCATCTCACGAAGTCCTGATGCATCAACCAGAAGACTCAGCATAGAAGTGCATAGGATTATGGTGTCGAGAGATTAACAGAGTGATGCAGATAATAGGGATTTATGGTGGAGTAAAATTTACAATGGGTTCATGTAGGACTACGCAGAGTACTTAGAGGCGTTTCCTCTGAGCCCAAATTTATTTCATTCTTTTGCTATGAGCTTGTTTTCTCTCATCTGTCCAAGTTGTTCCAGTTTTTTTTTTTTTTTGTTCGGTTTGTCCTCTTGTTCAACTTGCCACTTATTCACCTTAATTCTAAATATATCTCTGTTTGCGATATCTTCTTTAGTAATTCCTGCCAATTTTAAGTCCTTTTTGACTTCATCAATCCACTTCATAGTATCCACTGGAGCTTTACTTCTGTTTTCGTAGAATTCCATTATCTGTTTTGTAAGCCTATTTGAGTACATTCGTTTAATATGGCCATAAAATTTTAACCTTCGTTTTCTAATATCACTATGAATGTCTGTATATATTTTTATTTCCTTTTTACTTCTGAGTCTAAATGCTTCATCTATGACTTGTGGACCTAAAACTTTTCTTATAATTTTGCATTCTTTTTTCACGATATTTTCTATATCTTTTTTTCTGTTCAAAATTAATGCTTCTGCTCCATAGAGGCACTCTGGTTTAATTACAGTGTTATAGTGTCGTAATTTTGTATGTAAACATATGCATTTTTTATTATAAGTGTTGTGAGTAAGCCGAAATACTGTTTCCATTTTTTGGCATCTACTTTTACTGGCTTTAGTTTCAATTCCATTTTCCTGAATTATTTCACCAAGATATTTTAATTGTGAAACTCGTTTAATTTTTCCATATTTGGTTTCCAGGTATTTTGGTGCTTGTTTATTGCATGAAAAATATTCCGATTTTTTTTTCAAAAGAAATCTGCAGACTAACTTTCTTTATTATTATTATTATTATTATTATTATTATTATTATTATTAATATTATTAATATTATTATTATTAATATTATTATTATTAATATTATTGTTATTATTATTATTAGTGTTATTATTATTAGTGTTATTATTATTATTAGTGTTATTATTATTAGTGTTATTATTATTATTAGTATTATTATTATTATTAATGTGTCATTATCTTATTTATTTAATCAACTGGTTTTAAATGTATACAACGTCTTCCTGTGCCCAGTATTAAATTTTGATGTAATTTTCTTATCATAGAAATTAAATAAGATATAAATTATGTAAAACCTACCATACCATATTCGCCTGTTTCAGTGTGAATATATGAATTATAATGATATATCTTGTCTTAAAATTCTTATTGTCTTGAAGGTGGCCCCGGCATTGAGTTGATCACTTATCTTGGAACACCCTCCATGTCATTTTGTGGTGGTAAGAAGAGTATTTATCTAATCCAAGTCGTGTCCATTTAAGATTCACGAGACATATATATGTAAAAATATCTAAAAGGGAATGGTTAAGAGATAAAGAAATTATGTTTCAACGTTAAAAAAAACTGAAATAAAAATGTGTTATACGTCATTTTTACATTCATTGGTTTGGAAAAGGGCGGCCTCATTACTGTCCAGTTTAATGCTTCACGCAAATAAACAATTGAAGTAAGGCAGACGTTAATTTGCAAAATGTCAGGATAAAAATGGTGGCAGTGTGTGTTTTACAAGAGAAATATTACAAGTAATACAAATTCCATGCATACTTGTACTCTTCCAGGGCGATACATTTGTGAATTCTTTGTGCTGGGATGGCATATAACATGGTATGAATATTTGATATTTAGGGACTAGAATTTCTTCACATATTGAAGCTGTATTCCTTCTTTGTATGACATTCTTTTGTCGCTTCTATTTTATTTCATTGTGAATTTCTCTTTTCTTTTTCATAAATAAATTCCAACCAAACAGACACAAATTGTAAATATTTTTATTAAAACAATAGAATAACACAATAATAATAATAATAATAATAATAATAATGATATATAGATAGATAAGGCCTATGTTTTCCCTTTACAGAGATTTAGGCGCTCTCCCCCTACAGGGAAGAATTTGAACCATACTAATTTAGTTACACTTGTTTTCCTATACATGTCATTTTGAGTGGTACGTGGTCAGCGTTCCGCCTCATACTGACATCTAGGAAACCAAGATAGTACTAGGACGGGAAAATTCGGTAAATTTTGCTTAGAGGCCTTTTCATTCAAGCTTAAGGATTTTTTACGAGCCTGAAAATCTTCAGACTCGGGACCCACAGCTTAAAGTCCCTCCTGGAGGACTTGCTCCTTAGATTTTTCCGTCCTAAAAAATCCATCGACCCCGGCCGGGTTTGAACCCGTGACCTTCTGGACCAGAGGCAAGGAGCATAACCACCGCGGCCGATAATAATATATCAGTTGTTTAATATCTTTGACATCGTCCGATTCCTAGTAGCCAATTTTGTCGGTCCATCCAATCTCCTGGTTGTAGATGTTTCTCCTTCATGTATAAATATATTCCCTGACTCCAGGAATTTAAGTCTTCCTCTGCCTCGTCTTCCCTTAGGTTTCTATTCCAAAACACATTTTGGTAGTCGATCCTCTTCCTTTCGCTGGACATGTCCGTACCATCTTAATACTGAAGTTTAATATAATCTAAAATAGTGTCTTCAATCTTCATTTTCTCCCTTTTAAGAGTTTCTATATTTTTTTCTTGAAACTCATTCCATTTCAGAATAATGTTTTATTCATTCTAGCAGAGCTAAGACCAAAAGGCCTTCACTTTCACTCAACCAGCAGAAATGTACAAAATACACGTTTTCAGTATAAATAACACTGGTCAACATGATTTTTTTCTTATGAGTACCAATAGTTGTACTTAAAGCAGTTTTTTATCGTGTTTTCAAATAGGCCTATGTATTCGGGAATTTCTCCATCACCCACAGTTTTTTTTATTTCAATTTCAATTAATGGATTTAAATAACTTTTTAATAAAATCCAAGGAGAATGTCCTCCGGGAGGGACTTAAAGCCGTAGGTCCCGAGTCTGAAGATTTTCAGGCTCGTAAAAGATCCTTAAGCCTGAATGAAAAGGCCTCTAAGCAAAATTTACCGAAATTTCCCTTGGTTTCCTAGATGTCAGTATGAGGCGGATCGCTGACCACGGACCACTCAAATGACATGTATACGAAAACAAGTGTATCTAAATTAGTATGGTTCAAATTCTTCCCTGTAGGGGAAGAGTGCCTAAATCTCTGTTAAGGGAAACATGGGCATAGAAGTAGAAGAAGAATAAACGTTTTTTCGCCCATTTGTCCATTGTAAAATAAAACCAAATGAGCTAACTCATATGGTTTCAGCTATGGAAAAGAGATATCAAGGCAAATGGAATCATAATATGCTGGCCGGTTATTGTTGGACCATCAAGATGGATGCTCCACAGGCGAAATATAGCAGAAAATCGTCATTTCTTACTTTATAGGTGATTCCAAACGTTCGAATATTGTGTAGTTACGAATCTAGAAAATATTAAAGTGTTTGAAATTATAAATGCCTGTCTCTCGGAAGCCTTGCGTGATGGAGAAAAACCGATATCATATTTGAATTCAGGAGAAAAAATACTATCAGCATCACATATTTTTCTTTCTAAGGCAAACAAAAAAAAGTTTATTTTTTGTTGCTCAGTGTAACCTGGGAAGTATGCACGCCATAATTAATAAGTACGCATACTGGTAATATTAATTTATAGACATACGACGTAGTGAAAAATAGTCAATTGGATATCGCCAAAAGCTCTTTGATGTGAAAATGTTCCTAATGACCCTATGACGTTAGTTACATGAATTGTGTTCATTGATTCGGGATGTTCAGTCCCAGTGTAATATTGGTACAGCGAGGTAATCCGTTAAGTGGATCAGCCAGTAATCCATCAAGACGCGGATCTAATTAAGTTAACTCACGCCATGTCCACGTGGCGGCAGCACTCACTAACACTTGTACAATTCTCTCACTACTCTATTATAACTAACAATGTAAGTAAGTTTCAAGAGCGACAACAGAAAGTGTACCAAGTACCTTACACTTCCGAATATAAGGTATACAGGGTGTTCCAAAATGATGGACGGGGTTTTAAAGTTCTTTAATTTCCCTTACATGATATACATATATCTTAAGATATAAAAATTACCTGTCACGTTGTTTGTCCGCGATGGAATCCTAGACTACTGAACCGATTTTAATAAAATTTTCCACACGTTGTGCAGTTTGATCCAACTTGAGACTTAGGGTAGTTTATAACTAAATTTATAGTCGCATTATTTTTTTTATTGCAAATTATTTGTTTATTATTTAACAAAGAGTTATAATTATCTGTGAGTTCCATACGATTCTAACAGATGGCTGTGTAAGGTAATTTGGTAAGATAATTGGTTTATTATTTAACAAAGAGAGATACAGATGGCTGTGTTTTTGTTGCAACCACGACTTTCAATTGAATTACAAATATTGATTATTTCATAATTTAAGTGTGTTCAGTGTTTATTTTATTTTCAGTATTATTAATGTTATGTGTGAGTATTAGTTTTAAGTAATCTGGCTAAAAAGGTAGCAACTTACTTTAAATTTTTAACTTATACCTTAGCCACAGCAACGCGCGGCCGGGACTTCTAGTATATATAAACAAAACTTACATGGGATTAAAGAGAAACTCTTCAAGTTTTCATAACATACTTTATATGTATTCGATGTGAGCACCTTTTGTTACACGGCAGATATTTAGTCGATAGTCGAATTCCTCCCAAATATTGGTCAGCATATTTGGTGTAATGGAATCAACAGCAACATCAATCCTTCTTCTCAAGTCTGAAGTTCGACGAGAAGTGGTGGTACGTACACATGATCCTTCACGTACCCACACAGGAAGAAATCACAAGATGTGAGTTCGGGAGACCGTGAAGGCTATGGGAATAAACCATGTCATCCGGATCGACGCGTCATTTGGTGTTCGTGGACGTCTTGGACTTTTCCTTTTACATATACATCTAGTTGTTTCTAACTGCTTATACCATCGACGGATAATTTTATCTGTCGGAGGATCAATTCCAAATTGCATTCGGAAAGCTCGCTGTACTGCAACAATAGAACCAGACCTCGCAAATTGCAACACACAGAATAGTTTCTGTGCAGGAGTCGCCATTTTCACAAATTTAACGCTGACGATGTAATAGTGACAAGAAACAAATTACTGTATACAGGATATGAAACTATCACAGTTTTTCTTTCGTCATAGCAAATAATTACGCATCCAATTTCGTTTGTAAAGCTGTACCAACTATCTAAAATCCCGTCCATTATTTTGGAACACGGTGTACATTCAAAGATTTAAAATTAGATCTTCTTCTTCTACTACAAGGTTTAGGCTATGCAGCCTGTTCCGGCGAAGTTAAAAGTGGAGTCCATCTTCTACGTGGTCGGCCAACATCTCTTGTTCCTCTGGGATTATACAGGAAGGTTCTTTTTGGTATTCATTCGTTGTTCATTCTCATTAAGTGTTCTGTCCATTTCTTATTATTTTCGCTGATTTTATCTTCAATTTTACATATATTTAATTCTTCTCGTATAGTTTCATTCCTTATTCTATCCGCTCTTGTGCATCCTTTCACATTACGTGAAAACAGCATTTCCGCAGTCTGTATCCTGCTTTTATCCCTTGATTTCAATATCCAATTTTCACTTCCATACAACAACAAACGAACAGCCATTGTTTTATATAATTTAAGTTTCGTATCTTTCCTTGTTTTCCGACCTAAGGTTCTTTTTATGGTTCCACAAATAGCCTGAAATTTATTTACTTTATTTTCTATATCTTTATTTTCTCTATAAGTTATATCACATCCTAAATATTGGAAATGTGATACTTGTTCTATTAGTTTGTTATCCAGTACAATTTTTGATCTAATTCCATATTTACCAATAAATGTCATTACTTTTGACTTATTTATTGATAGATACAAATGTAAAAATACTTCAATGAACAAATGGAAAATGATCTGTAAAGATAAACTACTTTAAATGAACAGTTGCCCCCAAAAGAGGTCTAACCGACACATTATGAATTGTTCGAAAAACGAAAAAAAAAAAAAAAAAAAAAAAAAAAAAAAACGCATAATGTTCATTCTGAAGCTATTACCTTTATTATATCATATACACTTTAATCTCTCATCGTATTGGAATCACATACAGCCAATTTAAATGCAAAATAACATGCTACTGACTGAATATTAATAATTTAATACAGAATTTTGTGCAAAAACGATCTATGTCTATAGAGTGGAAAAATAATCTAACCCATATTTAATTTAAATTGCTAGAATAAGAAATAGAAAATACATATTGAACAGTGATTCAGTTAGAAAAATTTCTAACTGAATCAGTTTACAATATTTATTTTCCATTTAATGTTATTTTGTTATATTCTTTGTGTCTTTCTTATCTTCACTCAATTTCTCTAAGATTCTGATTAGAATTTACGGAACTGTGGTGGAATGAATCTGCACATGTGCAGTCATTGTTTTTCTGCACTGCTTACTCATGATTTGTCTAACTGCTTTCGCCATTTTGTTACAGATAGATCACTATTCGCTTGAAAACCAACTTTTAAAAATAAATAAAACAGGCTTGAAAGAGAATATGAATAGTTTTACATCCACCAATCCGTGATATTTTCCTGATAGATCACCAATCCACTGAAAACTCAATTTTCGAATTTTTGTTGGTTAGATCTATTTTCGGGGCAACTATTCAAATAATTGCATAAATAGATTAGTTCAAACAGAGATTGAAACCAACAGAACAATTTCAGGGCAACCAAAACTAGAATGAAAAGTTGCATTGAATCAACAATCATTTTTAGATGCAACAAGCTACTGAAGAAGAAGAATTTTCAATTAAATTCTTTGAAATCCGAGTGTATAACCATTCGAAACACTTTTTGAACATCAGCCATAGAACATTGAACATGTATGCATTTTATTTAAAATGTAAAATATCCTCAACTCGTATCCAAGTCTGGGTCGGATCGTGGAATGGGATGAGATGAATTCCCTATTTATAGATGTCTGTGAACTACAAGGATGCCTATCGACCATCCCTGACGCGCCATCACACGGGCGATGAATGAAATGAAACCAAATGGATGAGATGAATGTGGAGAAATGGTGGAATGAAATGTGTGGAAGGGGAAAGGAGAGAAACTCCGAGAAAAACCTGTCCAAGCTCCGTTTCGTCTACCACGAAACCCACATGGAGTGACTGAGACTCGATCTAGGGACCCCAGCGGTAAGAGGCGAGCATCTAACCTCTTGCAGCATCCAGTCGCCCTTATTTAAAATGTATTTAACTTATTTCATTATTTCATCTTTATTTTAATATTTTCCACATTTTCTACAATGACGTAACAGTCCAGTGTTGGGTGTTAGCATCTTCTTAGATATGAGTTACAAGACCAAGTTACTCTCATTTCCCTACAGATGTAATAACTGATATGCGGTTAACATACCTACCCCACGAAGGATCTAGCAGGCAATTGAAGTATAGGGAAGTTTGGGTAATACGAACCCTTCTGTTTGAGTGGACTCTGTTAATATCTTCTTTAATTGGTGCTGAAGGGTTTATTCATGATATTTATGAAAATGGCCACTTGAAAAGTTTTTCAAGCTAAGAATCAATTCTTAATTTCTGCTATTGAATATTAAAAATGTTGAAAAACTCCAAAATATAATATTATATTATGACCTCAAAAGGGTAGATAGCGTCACCAAACATTAAGTCTCATAGACTGCGATGGTGAGGACATTTAGCACGAATGGCAAATGAAAGAGTGGCATGGAAACTTCTTGTAGGAAAACCAGAGGGAAGCCACCCAGTTGGTAGACCAAGAATCAGATGGGATAATAACATTAACCATGATTTGAGGGAAGTAGTATACAGGGATGATTAGAAAGCATTAGCTCAGGATAGGGGTGTTTGGAGAGCATATGAACGCGCGACCACGAATCTACGGGTTCGACAGTGCCAATAAATTAATTGTTTAATCGAACTATGATTTAGAATTCCTGGGCGCTGATACGACATGATATGTATATTCATATATTCAATATTTTCAAAAATTTTTAAAAATGATATATGTATACTAATCTGACATTGAAACTCTCCTTTTAAATTGATTACTGCATTCAATTTTTAGGGACTCACACATGCAACATTTAAATCGTGGTACTGCTATTAAATTATATACATTATTAATCCAAAATTTATCGCTGTTACCTGAGAGATACGTTGATTTATTTATTTAATATTTTATTATAAACGATAGACATCCATTACGTCAAATCACTAAATTTGTGCCAAATCACATACCAACATGAATTAAGGGCAGTATGGTTATTTATGATTTGTTTACACTGCGTTCCGACACATTAAAATAAACTATTATAACAAAATCAGTTATCAATTGCGTTATCATTGGTTAATGAATCTCTCGGTTAATGCATTAATCAATAGCTTGGATTATAAAGTTGAATAACGATTTTACCTTTGAGGGTGTAAGAAAATGTAGTTCCCTCTCTTACACTCAAAATATAGAATATATATAAAAATAAAAATAATTAAAATATGTATTGTCTAGCACATCATTTCCCAACCTGTGGTTCGCGAACTTCCAAGGGGTTAGATTTAGTCAGTTGTTTATTATGAACACAAATGTTTCCAACAAAGATATTATTTTACTATTATCTAATATTTTGGAAACTCCATTGTGCAAAAAATAATGTACAATGCACGTTTTTGAAGTATTTTACAGAATCACGGAAATTAAAAACCTCGGTTTTTAATCATTACCTTCTGTGGAAACCACTTCCCAACCTGGTACTGTAATATACTATTACAGCACATTATGTCCTCACAAAGCTCAGGAGACATGGGACACGTAAAAGTTAGTAAAAATTCAGAAATTAAGATAAGGCAAAGTGAATAAAAATCAAACCCTCAAAAAATGTACATTCCTAAAAAATAAAATTTTAATACATTTAAATTATTAACCAAGTTTAAATCCACAACACTTTACAATATAAATTACTTATAGAATTACTTATATAATTATTTATATCTACTTCAAGTCCATACATATTATTAACATTTATGTATGGACAGTTCAAGTCTATTAAATTATATGTACATAATACCTGTATCTGAGCTACTATTTGGGCGATAGCGAGGAGATATTAAGGGTTAACAGGCACACTTTATTGAATAACACTAATATATTGAGAATGGAAGTAAACATCAATAAAACTAAATGCATGGCCATACACAAAAATACATTGTATATTGGAAATGGACAGCTAATGACAAATGAGGGAAATTTTGAACAATTGGCTGGATTCAAATACCTAGGAACAATAATCACAAATAGGAATGAGATGCACAAAGAAATTAAACTTAGTCTCAAATCTGGAAATGCGTGCAATTATACATTATAGAGACTCTTGTCGTCCCAACTTCTCTCAAAAATCATTAAACTGAAAATTACCGTATAAAACTATTATACTGTATGGATGTGAATCATGAACTCCTATGTTAAGGGAGTAAGGAGGATTACGAGTATTAGGGAATAAAGTTCTTAGGAAAATGTTTAGACCAAAGAGAGATTAACAGGCAGGTGAATGGAGAAGACTGCATAACAGAGAACTACATGATCTTTATAGGAATCCAGATATAATAGGACTTAGACTGCGATGGTCAGGCATGTGGCACAAATGGGGAATGAAAGAGGTGCATTGAAGCTTCTTGAAGGAAACCCAGAGAGAAAACGCCCAGTTGTTAGACCAAAAATGAGGTGGGAGAATAACAATCATGATTTGAGAGAAGTAGATTATACAGGGAATGATAGGAAAACATTAGCTCAGAATAGGGATATATGGAAGGCTGATGTCCGCGCGGCCATGAACCTATGGGTTCGATATTGCCAGTGAGTTAGTTAGTTAGTTTGTTATACACTATACCAAAGGAATATGAGTTACTGAGAGAGAGAGAGAGAGAGAGAGAGAGAAGAGAGAGAGAGGGAGAGAGAGAGAGAGAGAGAGAGAGAGGAGAGAGAGAGAGAGAGAAGAAACTTGTGAGAAAACATCTGCTTTATACGCTCGTATTGACTAATTACAGAAAGAGAGGAGATGAATATAATTGCATTCATATAAAATTTTACTGTCTACTTTCTACCTTGACTCTGGAAGGATTTTTTTTTATTCCCAATACATGAAAACTCTTTTTTTTTTATTTTACCTTATAGTATACACGGGTTATAATTCTGTAACATTATGAAGTAAATAAACATAAAACAGTAGAACAAAATACAGTTACATAACAATATTATAACAAAGATGAATAGAGTAAAATTTAATTACAGTTGTGAATAAATACTAATTAAAAACTAAATGAAGTAATTATAACATTTTTCGTTGTTAAGAATATGATAAAGAGGGCTGGAATAATCTTTTTCATTAAAATTCAAATATGATCAAGTTGGTAACAGTCAAACCACAACATTGGACAATTAAATAAAACACTTTTGACTGTTTGAATATCTTCACATTTACAAGTTGCATTTGATGATATTTTCTTCTTCTTCTTCTTCTGCTTCATGAAATTAGGCCTTTTGATCTGTTTTCACATCAAGTGGGATTTAATGAATCCTCCCATCTAGTAAGTGGGCGTTCAACATTTCTATGTCCTATTGGTTTGTACTTTAGTAACAGCTGAGGGATTCTATCTGTAGGCATTCTCTTGACATGTTCATACCAGTTGTTTCTCATGTTGTCAATTCTATTTGTTAAATTGAAAATATTTAAGTCCTTCCTAATATCCTCACTTCTTTTCTTGTCCAAAATTGTCACACCCGCTACTGAACGTAGGAACTTCATTTCTGCAGTTTCTATTTTCCTTCTGTCTGAACGGTTAAGAGTCCAATTTTCACTTGCATATGTTAAGACAGGCACTGCCATAATTTTGTAAAATTTTAGTTGTGTGCTCCTCAAAGTTTTATTTTTCAGTGTCCGTCTTATAGTGCCACACATTCTGTAAAATCTATTTAATTTAATACTAATATTGATGATATTTTAAATGTATAAATTAATACGTGAAGAAAAATCTTTGTGCCCCCTTTTTAAGCACATTGCACGCACGGAGGAGTGTGTATTTGGCATAATTAAAGTTCATATAGAGAAGGAGTGTAGGGAAATGAAATGTACGTATAATATGTGTTATTATCGCTTCGCTATTATGGTTGTCCGTTCATATAAAAGCGTGTGCCGCGCGACAATGCTTGACTATGATTAACATGCGGAATTATTATAGTGGCGGTAGTCGGCATCTTTGAATTTAATTATATGTAAACGCTGAGGGGAACAAAGCGAGGCGCTGGACAACCATCATAGTGAGGTTATAATACAAATAAATTAAATTAAACAAAATAGAATAAATTGTCTGTAAGGAATGTATGTGTTATAATTACAACAACAAAAATTAACGTTATCTCAGTCAAAACATAAATTTATTGTGTCGACGTTTCAATCTCCTGTTGTGACATTATTTTCAAGACATAGTTGTTTATAAATTTATTGTACAATAAATTATTTTGTAATTATAATATTATAATATTAATTACTCTCAGTGAATAATATTTTTTTAAAAAA
Organism: Diploptera punctata; assembly: GCA_030220185.1. Taxonomy (NCBI): domain Eukaryota; kingdom Metazoa; phylum Arthropoda; class Insecta; order Blattodea; family Blaberidae; genus Diploptera; species Diploptera punctata. The sequence goes on along the minus strand of JASPKZ010010665.1, from coordinate 74,228 downwards.
GAATTTATGTGTATTACTCATTCGTTTGTTTACACATTCATTTGTTTACGTTTATACTGAAAGTGAATTGTTGCAAAAAGAAAATTGTGCAGCAGCAATGTGAATTGACTTACTCTCGCGTATTTATTATTAGTGATTTAACAAAAACTGAGTACATTTTATTATTTAAATTTAAATTAAACCTGTCTAATCTTGGTTTCAGTAATTTCATTACATATATATATTTTTTTTTATATTTACATATTCGCACCTACTTCCATTATGCCTCGACATAAAACATTCATGGGTCGGAGTGAGAGACAAAGAAGAAGGGATATATATTCCCGTACACATAATAATAGGCCAAATTCAAATGTAAATAGTATAAATAGTATACAAATGTCAAATGACGCGTTATCATCATCATCAACAACAACAACAAGGATTAAGCCCAATGGCCTGTTCCGATCTCATTATAGGTCGAAATGGCCCTTCCATCTCTTCAATGGTCTTCCCAACATTCTTCTGCATTTTGGTTTATAATTATACATTCTTCTTGGTATGCGCTGTTCATTCATTCTTAATACGTGCTGAAGATAAGCATTTTGATAATATTTTATTCTTTCACAGAGATTAAATATATTAAGTTCTGTTCTTATATCTTTGTTTTTCTTTTTATCGGTTCTTTGGTATCAACATCTTCATTTCTGCAGCCTCTATTTGTTCACTATCTGCCTTTGTTAATGTCCAGGTTTCACATCCATAGATAAGAGATGGAACTGCCAATACTTTGTAAAACTTCAAAATAGTTTATTTTCTAGTCTTATTCAATGAAGTGCGTTCAATTGTGCCGCATAGATAATTGAATCGTATTTTAGTGTGTTTATATGACACGTTATTGTTTTTTATTGCGTTATTGTTTTTTTAAATATAGCTTAGCCAAGATATACCACATATTTCCTATCGTTCGTATTTTTAAAATAAATCGAAAATTAATGCATAATGACGTATTTGTGACATACTTAAAAATTTAATGAATTCTGGTCGAATTTCGACCGCTGGGCAACCAATAGTTTATATAAATATGCCTGAAATGTTCCATGTCCGGGGCGGAATTTTTAACGTCACGCCTGTCACTGATTAAGAAACGTTCTCTTTAATAATAGCGCCTGCTTTCAATGCCTGAATGTCGTTCAGCAGAGTAATTTTCGCAAGGCTATAAAGATTTGAAGTCGATAAAATCAAGAATGAACCCAGTTACACTCTTAAGATATATAAATTTACATTTTCAAGTGGCTTTTAGCTGCGATATTAGAAGTTGAAACGTCAATTCCATATCGTCACGCCAGTCGAGAGACCCTGATTGCCATGGAAACCAGTAACAAAATGAATGTTGAAAACGTTTTAATTAAATAAGCATTGAAGCGAACAAAATTACGTTTTTATTTACTTTTGTTGTGCAAGAAACATAAATTATACAGAGTGATTCACAATAAGTATTACAGACTTCTACGGGTTGTAGAGGGGACTTAGTAGATAAATGTAAAATAAGGAACCCATGTCCGGAAGCGTACAATTTCGATGTAAAATAAGTTTGAAGATCGAAACACAATGGGCTGATATCGTGTGTTTTTTGTTTCAGAATAAGTATTATAGACTTCTAAGGGTTGTAGAGGGGACTTAATAGATAAAGTTTTGATAAGGTACCCATGTCCGGAAGCGTATCATTTCGATATAAAATAAGTTTGAAGATCGAAACACCATGGGCTGATATCGTGTGTCCTGTGTTTCAGAATAAGTATTACAGACTTCTACGGCTTGTAGAGGGGACTTTGTAGATAAAGTTTTGATGAGGAACCCATGTCCGGAAACGTACCATTTTGCTGTAAAATAAGTTTGAAGATCAAAACACAATGGGCTGTTATCCTGTGTCTTGTGTTTCAGAATAAGTATTATAGACTTCTAGGGGTTTTAGAGGGGACTTAGTATATACAGTTTTGATAAGGAACCCATGTCCGGAAGCGATTCCATTTCGATGTAAAATAAGTTTGAAGATCGAAACACAATGGGCTGATATCATGTGTCTTGTGTTTCAGAATAAATATTATAGACTTCTAGGGGTTGTAGAGGGGACTTAGTAGATAAAGTTTTGATAAGGAACCCATGTCCGGAAGCGTGCCATTTTGATGTAAAATAAGTTTGAAGATCAAAACACAATGGGCTGATATGTGTTTTGTGTTTCAGAATAAGTATTATAGACTTCTAGGGGTTGTAGAGGGGACTTAGTAGATGAAGTTTTGATAAGGAACCCATGTCCGGAAGCGTGCCATTTTGATGTAAAATAAGTTTGAAGATCAAAACACAATGGGCTGGTATGTGTTTTGTGTTTCAGAATAAGTATTAGAGGACTTACAGTATATGGATTATACTGCACCTGTCGAGCAAGAATGGCAAGAATGTAGTGAGAGAATAACATTAACACGATTTGGAGAAATGGATTATCTTCTTCTTCTTCACTTCACGGGCTAGGCAAATTGCCTGTTCCGCCTGACAGTTGTTCTGTACATCTTTTCACTGGCCTTTCTACATTCCTTGAACCTCTTGGCTTGTAGTTGAATGTTGCTCTTGGTAATCTTGATACATGCATTCTTTTCACGTGTGTAAACCATTTCTCTCTATATTCTCTTATTTTCTCATCCAATGGATATGGATTATACAAGGGATAATTGGATAACATTAGCTCAGAATAGCTTGGAAAGTTTCTGTCCTCGCGGCTATGAACCCATGGGTTCCATAATGCCAGTGAGTTAATTAATTAGGGAATTAGCCTACAACTGCTCATTAAAGACAATGTTGGCTGAAAATGTTTAACGAGCAAAATATTTACATATGTATATACATATATATAGTGTTCTGCACAAGAGCAGGTCTTTCACTGCAAACTTAGCATTCTCCACTCTTTCCTTTAAATCGTGTAAAGACTCATCATGTCATGTTTGCAGCTTTACTAGAGATATATATGTGTTTCTTTCCACACCCCACTCTCTTTTGCATCTTAAAATCTTAAAGATCTTAAGAAAGTCTCGAAGGGTTCCGACTTGGAGGCGAAGAAATTGTATTTGGCTTAGCTAGACCCTCCGGACTTCACCGAAATTAAACCCAAGAGGTTAAATATCAGTTCCATCAAAGTTTTTGACCAGATCAGAGATCCTGGAATCCCAATTGGCCTCTGCCCACCGTATGAGTCTATATTTAATTGAACGATTAATTCAGGAAATCCAACGATAAATTGGCCACATCTACGTCTACTCTTTCTGAAAGCATATGTTCTGCGACCTGTACAGGACCTGCATTTGGTTTTGAGATCGATAGTAAATCCCAACATATGATTAATAAAAGGATTTGCGTGACACGCGGTATAATCGAAATCTGAAAACATGCTGAACCGATCCATATTAATCATCCAGAGATAATCAAAACAAGTGAAAGCACCTCAGTGAGTGTCATTTGTTTCGTTCATTATTGCCAACGTGACAACATAACGCGGAGTTAGGATTTTATTACACTCGACTTGGGTATGGAGTAGGCCTGAACACAAACTGTGATGGATAAACAAACGCCAGCGCATTTTATATAAGTGTATCCATGTCCATGATTTACAACGTACAACGCAGAGTATGATTAATCAATATTAAATGCACGTATACAAACCACATAGGCGCCACTGTGTTCGCTAGTTATGACTGAAATATGGCTGCTTTGACCAAAATCCAATCATCTGTTTTAATATTTAAAAACTTTTCTCTCAAACATCGAACTATTGTATTTAGGGAGCAGATTTTTATGTAATAAAAGATAAGATTGCAATGCAGGTAGTATTTATTATTCAACTGTTTGTGTGAAACAAGATAAAAGACAGTCAAAAGTCTTACTTCTCATTATACTATTCAACTGTTTGTGTGTGGAACCAAAACAAAAGACAGTCATAAGCCTAACTTCTCATTATACTATTCAACTGTTCGTGTGTGAAACAAGATAAATGACACTCAAAAGTCTTACTTCTCATTATACTATTAAACTGTTTGTGTGTGGAACCAAAACAAAAGACAGTCATAAGCCTAACTTCTCATTATACTATTCAACTGTTCGTGTGTGAAACAAGATAAAAGACAGTCAAAAGTCTTACTTCTCATTATACTATTCAACTGTTTGTGTGTGGAACCAAAACAAAAGACAGTCATAAGCCTAACTTCTCATTATACTATTCAACTGTTCGTGTGTGAAACAAGATAAATACACTCAAAAGTCTTACTTCTCATTATACTATTCAACTGTTTGTGTGTGGAACCAAAACAAAAGACAGTCATAAGCCTAACTTCTCATTATACTATTCAACTGTTCGTGTGTGAAACAAGATAAAAGACAGTCAAAAGTCTTACTTCTCATTATACTATTCAACTGTTTGTGTGTAGAACCAAAACAAAAGACAGTCATAAGCCTAACTTCTCATTATACTATTCAACTGTTCGTGTGTGAAACAAGATAAATACACTCAAAAGTCTTACTTCTCATTATACTATTCAACTGTTTGTGTGTGGAACCAAAACAAAAGACAGTCATAAGCCTAACTTCTCATTATACTATTCAACTGTTCGTGTGTGAAACAAGATAAAAGACAGTCAAAAGTCTTACTTCTCATTATACTATTCAACTGTTTGTGTGTAGAACGAAAACAAAAGACAGTCATAAGCCTAACTTCTCATTATACTATTCAACTGTTCGTGTGTGAAACAAGATAAATACACTCAAAAGTCTTACTTCTCATTATACTATTCAACTGTTTGTGTGTGGAACCACAACAAAAGACAGCCATAAGCCTAACTTCTCATTATACTATTCAACTGTTCGTGTGTGAAACAAGATAAATGACACTCAAAAGTCTTACTTCTCATTATACTATTAAACTGTTTGTGTGTGGAACCAAAACAAAAGACAGTCATAAGCCTAACTTCTCATTATACTATTCAACTGTTCGTGTGTGAAACAAGATAAATACACTCAAAAGTCTTACTTCTCATTATACTATTCAACTGTTTGTGTGTGGAACCAAAACAAAAGACAGTCATAAGCCTAACTTCTCATTATACTATTCAACTGTTCGTGTGTGAAACAAGATAAATACACTCAAAAGTCTTACTTCTCATTATACTATTCAACTGTTTGTGTGTGGAACCAAAACAAAAGACAGTCATAGCCTAACTTCTCATTATACTATTCAACTTGTCGTGTGTGAAACAAGATAAATACACTCAAAAGTCTTACTTCTCATTATACTATTCAACTGTTTGTGTGTGGAACCAAAACAAAGACAGTCATAAGCCTAACTTCTCATTATATACATTCAACTGTTCGTGTGTGAAACAAGATAAATACACTCAAAGTCTTACTTCTCATTATACTATTCAACTGTTTGTGTGTGGAACCAAAACAAAAGACAGTCATAAGCCTAACTTCTCATTATACTATTCAACTGTTCGTGTGTGAAACAAGATAAATACACTCAAAAGTCTTACTTCTCATTATACTATTCAACTGTTTGTGTGTGGAACCAAAACAAAAGACAGTCATAAGCCTAACTTCTCATTATACTATTCAACTGTTCGTGTGTGAAACAAGATAAATACACTCAAAAGTCTTACTTCTCATTATACTATTCAACTGTTTGTGTGTGGAACCAAAACAAAAGACAGTCATAAGCCTAACTTCTCATTATACTATTCAACTGTTCGTGTGTGAAACAAGATAAATACACTCAAAAGTCTTACTTCTCATTATACTATTCAACTGTTTGTGTGTGGAACCAAAACAAAAGACAGTCATAAGCCTAACTTCTCATTATACTATTCAACTGTTCGTGTGTGAAACAAGATAAATACACTCAAAAGTCTTACTTCTCATTATACTATTCAACTGTTTGTGTGTGGAACCAAAACAAAAGACAGTCATAAGCCTAACTTCTCATTATACTATTCAACTGTTCGTGTGTGAAACAAGATAAAAGACAGTCAAAAGTCTTACTTCTCATTATACTATTCAACTGTTTTGTGTGTAGAAGCCAAAACAAAAGACAGTCATAATCCTAACTTCTCCTTATACTATTCAACTGTTCGTGTGGTGAAACGAAGATAAAAGACAGTGCAAAATGTCTTGGGCTTCTCGCAGTTATACTATTGCAACTGTTTTTGTGTGGAACCTAAAACCAAAGAGACTCATAAGTCTAAACTTCTCATTATAACTATGTTGAAATCTAACCTTTAGAACGGCGCTTAGCGAAAATCCGCTCTCTACTTATATTTTAAAGAAACGTTAGGTCAATTGGTTTAAAATATCGTAGAATTAAGCGCTCTGACTTTTTTTACAAAAATGTAGTATCGAGGCTTTTTTAATTATTAGATTTATATTTATTTACCAAAATTTGTTTTGGAATGGAAACGCTGAGGGAAGGACGCAGCAGAGGAAGTAGCTAAGCACCTCGCTGGAGTCAGAGAATATCGTTTTATATATCAAGGAACAACATCTGGCAACCTAGGAGATTGGGATGGACCGACCAATCTGTCCCGGCTCTTAGGAATCCGACGATGTCAAAGACATTAATCAACCGATGATCTGTTTAGTTTCCTTTCTCGTATTATTTATTATTTATTGTTATTTTTATTATTTATTTCTTTTCAATTGCATATTTATAGTTACGAGTGAAGAAGTAATGCTTGGGAAGAACGGGCGAAAATATGGAGACAGCAGCAATTTGGAGCCGGAAACAGGCTAGTAAATAAGGGGCTATAATCCGTGACTAAGAAGGTAGAAGAAGAATATCTATATACAACTAGCGAATTCGCCGGTGTGTGCTCTTGCGGCCTAAATAATTAAATATGTGTTTTTATTTCTAGTTGTAATAAGTTGAAGAGAAAATTAGCGAGTTTAATTAAATTTTATGGTATACATTGTACATGGACACTCCGTAGCATAGTGGTTATAGGCAACTGAGCTACAGCGGGGCGGATATTTCGAGGGTTTCAAACAAGTCCGCTTGGGGTCAGGATTTTTAAACTGACCCAAACTCTCTGGCGTCACTGATGGCTCCTGGCGTGCGACTCAGTCCTCTAACGGAAATGAGTAAGCGTCGACGTTTGTTCTGGGGTAAAGGCGGCCGTCAGCGCAGGGCTGACAACACGTCTGCTGTGACAAAGTGCCGATTGTCTAGAAAAGAGTGGGAGGGGCCACTAACCTCCATACTACGCCCAATGGCCTTGCTACGGGTGCTGCTGTGGGATCACTTTACTTTACTTTTATACATTGTACATCCAATTCATCTTCTTCCAAGGACTGATTTGGGAAATAAACAGAACGAATAGCCTACAACTAAATAAGAATAAGAGAAGTATGCATTGTGCTAACCAAACATTGCGCTGGCTAGAGTCGATTTTTAATTTCGGATGTCAGATAAACCCCAAATTCTAATGACCGAATTTCGCTCATTTTTGGATAATATCAGGCTAGGTTTATTTTAATAGCATGTATTGAGTTTCGTTGTGAAACATAAAAAATTATGACCGCTAGAGGGGTTTTTAAATTTTCGTTTCAGGTGAACTCCTAAACCTATTGATTTTTGAGAGTAATAGATGGCGACTAAACACTCTCCGTATCTGAAAATCTGTATGTACAAATTTTCATAAGAATTTACGGACTACTTTCCGAGTTCTGCGAGCACAAACATAGGCAGGCTGAATTTTTATATACTATAACTCATTGGCACTATCGAATCCGTAGGTTCATGGCCGCACGGACATAAGCTCTCCATATATCCTTATCCTGAACCAATGTTTTCCAATCATCCCTTGTATAATCTACTTCCCTCAAATCATAGTTGATGTTATTCTCCCACCTCATTCTTTGTCTACGAACTGGGCGCTTTCCTTCTGGTGAATTTTTATATATACAAAGATTAATATGTAATAATGATATATCGTGTCCCATTCAAACCTCCCACATTTTAATTAATCATAACTCTCAAAGTGTGCGGAATTATGAATAAGGTTGGTATTAATAGAAAGAGAAACTCAAATAATATTTATTTTCATTGTTGCAGTTAATTCACCTGTCGCATGTTGCACAATAATAACATAAAACAAAACGACGACTCCTCAGCAACGAGCACAAACTGTTTTCTGGTATGCAGAGATGAAGTCAATAATTACAGTGCAAAGAAATTACCGGAGAGAATATGGAGGAAATGCACCTGATGGGAAGAACATTAAGGCATGCCTTTAGAAGTGTATGGCGACTGGAAGCTTTACAAAAAATCAGGAGGTGCTCATACACGTGTTTCAGAAGAAAATATTGAAGAAATTAGATCAGGATGGTGCACATACAGAGGTATGTGGCAATGTGTGACAATGAAAATTCTTTGGGTTTCTGTTTCGTTTAATACCGGCCTCATTTCATAATTCCGCATACTTCGTTAATTAGGATTAATTGAAATGTGGGAGGTTTTGAATGGGACACCCTGTAATATTATTTCCTGTACAAAAGCCAATTGATTCGATCTAAATTACAGAGTATGTAAAATAAAGTCATACCACTCAACCAGGTTAAAAAAATACAAAAATTATTCTTGCATTTAAAATGCAATAAATATAAATATTGCGTGATATGTCTACAATATAATTATTATTTACGAACTATTTAGATTTTATCAAGATTTAACGAATGAAATATAAAATTTACAAGATAGAAAAACAAGAAGAAAAAACTATTAACGACAGAGAATAAACTTAGTTCTCGATATAGAACGATTACACTGATCAACAAAAAATAAACTTTTTTTGTCTCAGAAAGAAAAATATGTGATTCTGATGGTATTTTTTCTCCTGAATTCAAATATGATATCGGTTTTTCTCCATCACGCAAGGTTTCCGAGAGACAGGCATTTATAATTTCGAACACTAATATTTTCTACATTCGTAACTACACAATATTCGAACATTCGGACTCACCTTGAAAGTAAGAAATGACAATTTTCTGCTACATTTCGCCTGTGGTGCATCCTTCTTGATGGTCCAACAATAATCGGCCAACATATTAAGATTCATTTGCCTTGATATCTCTTTTCCATAGCTGAAATCATTTGAGTTAGCTCATATGGTTTTATTTTACAATGGACAAATGGACGAAAAAATGTTTATTAAAAATAATTATTTAAATCCATTAATTGAAATTGATATAAAAAACTGTGGGTGGTGGTGAAATTCCGAATACATATTTGAAAACACGATACAAAAACTGCATTAAGTACAACTATTTGTACTCGTGTGTTATGAATACATAGAGTATTTTACATATATATTTAAATATTTCATACATTATTTTAATTATTCAAATAAAACGTTGTTGAAATAAAGCTTTAGACATATTATATTTCAGAACAAAGTTTTCAAGGCTAACTGTAAAATCTCTGCATTTAGACTATGGTATGTTAGTACAGTTAAGTCAGTGGAAATGTAGATCAAGTTTAGTATTTAACCCTGGCAAAGTAAGGGACTCGGGTCAGTCAGTGGATGCAGTAGCCGATGGGTAAGTCTACCGACCATTTTTCTTAATTAATTCGCTAGGAACAGTTAGAAATGCAATCAAGTATCGTAAATATTTTAATACTGTTTTATTTTGAAAGTGTAGGAATTAGTAATCGGCCGCGGTAGACTAGTGATTATGCTCCTTGCCTCTGGTCCCGAGGGTCGCGGGTTCAAACCCGGCCGGGGTCGATGGATTTTTTAGGACGGAAAATCCAAGGAGCAAGTCCTCCGGGAGGGACTTTAAGCCGTGGGTCCCGAGTCTGAAGATTTTCAGGCTCGTAAAAAATCCTTAAGCCTGAATGAAAAGGCCTCTAAGCAAAATTTAACGAATTTTCCCGTCCTAGTACTACCTTGGTGTCCTAGATGTCAGTATGAGGCGGAACGCTGACCACGTACCACTCAACAAGATATCTATACGAAAACAAGTGTAACTAAATTAGTAATGGGTCAAATTCTTCCCTGTAAAGGGAAAATATAGGCTTACAATACAATACTTACAAGGAATTAAGAGATACTTATTTAAAATGTAATTTAGGGTAGATTTATAAACCCCCCATCTCCCTCTCTCAAACGTTAAGAAAGTTCGAATGTAGGTTTTCTTAGTATAAGCTTAGATTAGTTATTTAGGACTAGAATACTTAGGGATTGTAATCATTATACTCTAGAAATAAAATAGTTAAAATTAAGAATCAGTTTATTTATATTCAAAACACGTGTGCCTTTATATATCCACACACTAACGCTCGGCTAGAACCTCATGCTACCAAAATTTCCAAGTCCCGAAGGTCCTTTAAGCGTAACAAAACCAGCAATTCGTAATATCGTGAGACAAAAATCATGTTGACCGGTGTTATTTAAAAACAGGTATATGTTTCACAAAAATTTTAACGAATTGAAAAACTCTGAATAGGCATACTACCTGGCAAATTATGTCTACATGTGGTTCTGTAAAAGTAATTAGCTACGTAAAAACTGTCTATTTAGACATAACAATATGGAACTGAAGGAACTGTGAAATGCATCCATTACCATTCTAATTAGAGCAAACTGTACCCAAGTGATTTACAAGACAGGGAGGGCTATGTATGATTTGATCAATATTAAATGCAAACTAGAACACATATTCACACACCACTCTGGCGCCACATCATACCCTATGCGTTTTAATTGCTTAATTTCATACAAAGCTCGCGTGCGACCTTGTTCTTGCATCAACTTCGAGATTCATAATCCGGTATTACCCTCTTCTCTCGCTGACATAATACGTTACTATAAAAAACCAACTTGTCCCTAATTAACACAAGTTTCATAAAAATGTCTTTATTGAAAACTATTATTTTTTACAAGTTTATATTTAAATTGAGGCGCTTAGAATAATAACGGCAAATCCCAACCAAAGTTAATTTTGAGATAAATGTAATTTTCTGTCTTTTTTGACCCAAACCCTCTGGCGGCACTATGGCCCTGGGGTCGACTCAGCCTCTAACGGAAATGAGTACGACGCTTGTTCTGGGGGAAAAGGCGGCCGTCACGCAGGACTGACAACCCGGCTGACATAGAGTACCGATTGTCTAGAAAAAGTGGGAGCCTTGACCTCCTACTACCCCAAGGGCCTCCGGGCCTGTTGTGGATCACTTTTTTTTTTAATGTGAAAAGTAATTAGCATTACGACTTGATAGGGGGCACGCCGTAGCGTAGTGGTTAAGGCACTTAGCTACAAGCCAGAGGATCGAGGGTTCAAGTCCCGTTGGGGTCAGGATTTTTAAACTGACCCAAACCCTCTGGCGGCACTATGGCCCTGGGGTCGACTCAGCCTCCAACGGAAATGAGTACCAGACGCTTGTTCTGAGGGTAAAGGCGGCCGTCGCACAGGGCTGGCATAAAGTGCCGATTGACTAGAAAAAGTGGGAGCCTTAATATCCTACTACCCCAAGGGCCTCCGGGCCTGTTGTGGGATCACTTTACTTTACTTTACTTTTATTACGACTTGATATTTTCTGGGTTATAATTTAACATTTCAAGATGAAGCTGATATATCAAAGAAAATCACAAATTTTACAAAAACAACGGGGATACTTATCATCATCATAATCACTCCTGGGATTAGGCAATTGCCCGTTCCGACTTCATATTGCATCAGCCCAACGTCTTCTAGGTCTTCCAACATCACGCCTTCCTCTTGCTTGATAATTTCTGGCTAACAATGGATATCTCTCCTTACTCATTCCATCCATGTGATCGATCCATTTCTGTCTGTAATTCGTGATTTTAGCCAATAAAAGCTGTACTCAAAGCTGTACTTTCAATTCTCCCTGGGGGTCCGTCGGGCCCCAGCTGTGCTCACAACAGCAACAGGGTGCGTCCCCGGGTGGCGGATAGGGGAACGGTCGGTGGTTTGCTTGCATTCCTCCCGGCTAGGTCCAGACCGAACCCGCGGGCCATTTGTGGGGTCGTCAGGACTCGAGCGACCTGACGTACTATATAGCTCGTGCTGCGCCCACTCCAGCAGCAAAACGCGTCCCATCGGTGGCGTAGTGGGGAAAAGGTCGGTGGATCTGCTAGTCATTCCTCCCTTCCAAGTCCGATGGACTCGCGGACCATGAGTGGGGTCAGCAGGAAAAACATATGCGAAAGGGGCCTGCTGTCAAGCCTAGAACTATCCCGGCCCACAGCGGGGGCATGTGCCGCTGTTGGCGTGGCGGTGTGAGACTAGGGGATCGTGACCCCCTATCTCCTGGTTCATTGAACCTGAGACCATCTGTGGGGGCACCATGGGAGATGAGCTCCCTGGATGCCTACATTGCTCAGTGGGCTGCCTCACAGCAGCTACACGACTAGGCCTAGTTTTGCGAACGGGCTGGATGGGACAATACCGGGCGTAATGCTGGGAATTACCACCAGATCAATAAGCTCGGGAAAGGAGGAAGCGCGGTCTTTTGGGTCGGAGACTTAGCGCCGACTCTGGAACCGAGTGACCCAAGGACAATCTGTGAGGTCGTCAGGAGTTGAGCGACCTGACGTACTAATGCTCAGGCTGGACCCACTTCAGCAACCAAACACGTCCCCAGCTGGTGCACTGGGGGAAAGATCAATGGATCTGCTAGACAGTCCTCCCGGTTAAGTCCAAGGGACTCGTGAACCATTAGTGGGGTAGTGAGCGCCTTGTCGTACTAGTTGCTCATCTGTTGGAGCTTGCGAGCTCCGTGCTGGCTCACAACAGCTGCAGAAGGCGTCCCTGGGGGCACACCAGGGCTCGGCTCGGACCAGTCCAGAGGGGAGCTACTGTACTGGTTCCTGGCTCGGCCTACGGGCCCGTCGACTAACTGTGGGGTCGCCAGGAGATGAGCTCCTGGATGTACTAAAAGTCTCACACTGTTGGGCTTGTAGCCCTAGCCGGTCTCACAACGGCTGCAGGACACGTCCCTGGAGGCAGAACAGGGGAATGGTCGGTGGATCTGCGACAGCAGTCCTCCCGGCTAGGCTCATGGAGCCCGTGGACCAACTGTGGGGTCGTCAGGATTGAGCGACCTGATGTACTATGTAGCTCAGCAATTCCCAGAACTGCAAACTCCAACACTCTCTCCCTGGGGTGTTGGTTTAAGGACCGTGAACTTGAATGTGGACGCGAACATAGGATAGGGAGGACTAGAACTAGGACTTGGGAGTATGGTCAGGACGACCGAGGTATCCCAAGGGGTGGACGGCTGGGCCTAGATGTACTTTCAATTCTTCTCTTATATCCTCATTTCTTATTCTATCAAGTCTTGTACATCCTTTTACTTGTCTTAGGAACCGCATATCTGCCGTCTGTATTCTATCCTTCTGTCTTTTCACTGGAGCCCAAGTTTCACATCCATACAATATTATGGGAATCGCCATAACATTATACATTTTTATCTTGGTTTCTTTTCTAATTTTATTTTTGAATGTTCTCTGTATTGTTCCACACACCGTCTGAAATTTATTTATTTTGGAGTCAATATCTCTTTCCACATTGTAGCCAACATCACAACCCAAATATTTGAAACTAGACACCTGTTCTATACTTTGATTTTCTAAAATAATTTTGGATCTCACTGGATCTCTTCCTCTAAAAGCCATGGTCTTCGTTTTCCTTACAGAAATCTTTAGATCATGTAATTTACATATTTCATTTAATGCATGCATTGATTTCTGTAAGTCGTCTTCATTTTTCTGTATTATGATTACATCGTCAGCAAATTAGCAGTATAATGAAATCATCTTTAGTACAGAAGAACACAAGATTACTGCTTTATAAGGTTCTCACAAGACCAGTATTAAGATATGGTAGTGAAGCATGGACAATACGAAGAAGAGATGAAAGCCGAATAACAGCAAATGAGATGCGATGTATACGCCGAACAGCAGGCTACACAAAGTGGGACCATAAAAAAAATGAAATTATGGAAGAGTTGGATGTAGAACCCATTCTTCACCATATACAAAACTACCAGAACAACTGGAAAGCCCATCTTCAACGAATGCCGTCTCATAGAATTCCAAAAGCCATACTTCGCTACTGCCCCCAAGGCAAAAGATCGCTGGTACGTCCAAAAAAGCGCTGGATGGAAAATTCCTCTTTCTGACCGTAACAGGCCACATGGCCTAATACTTGCATGGATGATGATGATGATGATGATGATGATTTTCTGGGTATTTAAATTAGGGGATTTCAAGTCTATGTGCAAATTCTTGAACCTTTGTGATTAATAGTTCTCCTGATTTTGTATTGTTTATAAGAACAAAAAATATACAAAACAGAAAAAATGGTGTAAAATTGACTTTTCCTTCATTTCTTCTTCTTCTTCTTCTTCTTCTTCCTTCCAAGTATTAGGCCAAGGCCTGTTACGATACTATAGAAAATTTTCCCTCCAGCGTTTCATAGGACGGCCCAGTGATCTTCGTCCTCTTGGTATATAATTATAAACAGCTTTGGGGATCCGATTTGAACTCATTCTTTCAAGATGGTGTTTCCAATTTAGTTGGTACTGTTTAATATAATCCAAAATTGGCGTAGTCTTCAATTCTTTTAAGATATCGGTGTTCCTTTTCCGATCCCATCTGGTGTAACCCGCTGTTCTCCGCATGAATCTCCTTTCACAAGCCGTTATTCTGCTTTCATGTTGTCTTTTTAGTGTCCATGCTTCACTACCATAGGTCAACACTGGTCTAGCCAAAGTGTTATATAAACGTAATCTGGTGTTTTTTTTTTTGTACAAGGGATGGTTTCATAACTTGATTAATAATTCCTAAACTTTTATTATAACTAGTAATTTTTTCAGGGATATCTTTTTCATCCCAGATACAGAGATAATATCCAAGATATTTAAATTGATTAGATCTCTCTAAAATTTTATTCTGGAGACAGATTTTACTTTGTATGGGGTCCTTCCCATGAAATGCCATAATTTTAGTTTTGTTAATTGATATTTCCATATTAAATTTGGCACCTATTTTTTGTAAATTATAAATTAATGGTTGCAAAAAGCAGAAGAGCTAAATCGTCTGCAAAAAGAATAACATCGAGTTTGAGGTTCCTATTGATGGGTATATATCCTCGTTGTGTTTTCCTCCAGTCGTTTATTAATTTATTCATGTATATATATAATGAAAAGCACCGGTGAAAGTCCACATCCCTGTCTTACTCCAGTGCTGATCTTTTGTCAAGAAGATAATTTGACATCTTGTTTAACAGAGATTTCATTATCTTTATAGATGTTGAAGATATTAGTATTAACATCTTGAAATACCTAATCCAGATCTATTTCCAATCTTCACATTTTTTGTCATCATCAACACCATCATGACGAAGACTGTTATAAAAATCATAATAGATGGGTGGTATATACCGGGCTTCCAATATAAACCCGGACCGGCCTCACGGGGTTTCACCCGTCAGGCAGCGCTCTCTCCTCGTCCGCATTTCACTCTGCCAGCCGCTCGTCCTTGAACTAGTCAGTTTACTATCGTTCGACAAGATGAGACGTCAGCTGACATTAGAGCAGCGCATTTATGTGTGTAAATGTTATTATAAATACGAATCAGCTCGTCGCGTTCGCGAGGAATTTATTCGGAACTACCCTGGACAATTACCTCCTTCCAGATCGACAATCCACGATCTTGTGACTAAATTTAAGACCACTGGTTCAGTACAAAATAAGAAACACACGCGAAGGCGTACGGTTCTCACCGAAGAAAAATTAGACGAAATTGGTGAAAATTTGGAACGTTCACCACAAAAATCATTACCGAAATTAGCACAACAAGTTGGGATTTCAGTATCTTCTGCACATACAGCAACAAAATTGTTAAAACTCGAACCTTACAAGTGTACACGTGTTCATTGTCTAAACCAAGGTGATCCCATAGCACGTGTGCGGGAGGACAATATTTCCAGCATTTTCTATAAGGTAAGAAACAGTTCAAGGACGGGTGGCAGGCAGGGTGAATTGCGGGAGGAAGAGACAGCACTGCGTGCCGGTTTTATATTAGAAACCCGTTATTTCAATAATTTCATCAGGTCATTGTATTTATCTTTCTCTGTTCACTGTACTTCTGCTGTAACTTAAACAATGAAACATGTGAACTTTTACCTTTTTTCCTAAAATTAACTTTTTGATCCACTTCAGAGTTAGAGTAACACAAAGCTAATTTAACAATCTCAGGATTGCCGTGATCCACAATAATGAATGTATCCTAACATAAAAGCATTTTTTTTAATTACAAAGTTTTTAGTCATACCATTCTGTGTGTCAACAAAGTCTTCCCATATGCATATTAAATTAATTTTGGAAAACCTGTGGTATCGTGAAAAACATGAAATCTATGAGCTGAGTTTTCAAAAAATTGTATCGGTGAATTTCAAAATATTTCCATATGTCTTCGCCATATTCACTACCATTCGCCACAACGCCATGAACGTGTAGCGGACATAAAGTAAAGCACTCTTAGTTGGGATATGTCATTTTTTACGCTAAGAATTTGTTCGTTTTCACTAGGGACAAATTTTAAAGGTGGAAAATGAGAGCTTTGGCGTATCCCAATTTGATACTTTATCACATCAAATATAGATATATTCGGCAAGTACGAATTTCATCATCATCTGCATTCATGGATTAGGTCTGTTGACCCGTTCCGACTTCAGCCCATCTCTTTCT
This sequence comes from Diploptera punctata, assembly GCA_030220185.1. Classification (NCBI taxonomy): domain Eukaryota; kingdom Metazoa; phylum Arthropoda; class Insecta; order Blattodea; family Blaberidae; genus Diploptera; species Diploptera punctata. The sequence goes on along the minus strand of JASPKZ010010665.1, from coordinate 57,442 downwards.
AGGTCTGCCCACATCTCGGGTGCCTTTAGGTTTGTATTTTGTTATTTGTTTTGGATATATATCTTCATTCATTCTGTCCATGTGTTGCTTCCATTTTTGTCTATATGTATCTATTTTATCAGTTATTGCAAATATTTCAAGTTCCTATCTTATTTCTGTAAGTAACTTAATCATAAACTTCAGCAGAAGAAAAGTACGAATTTATTGTTTTATATTGTTTGAAATAAAGTTCAGTTTATTAAAAATGCAGTGATTTGTTTCTTATAATGTATATTAACACTATCGTTTGGATATTTTATATACATTGTACGTAGTATACATAAAGGGCAGTGGTAATTTCTAATATTACAAGATAGTTATTTAGTTATTTATATGTTGAACTTCCAATCCTGGTCGCCATTCCTGCAAGTACGACAGAACGCACTATCTTGCAAAATATATTTTTATTAGCATTTGTGTTGTTGTTTCTAAACTTTTCCACCTATAAAGGTGATTTGAAATCGACGATAAATTTTCATATTCATGAATAAAAAAACCTTCACAATGAGGGACTCCAGAATGTATATCGTTTTCTGATATTCTCAGTGTCTAGGAGATTGACATGAGCAGATCATGTATTTCGAGTCAATGGCAGTATAAATATTTTCAAGAGCTTTACTGGGAAATTCATGGGGAAAAGACCACATTGTAAGCTAAGGCCTATTGGGAGGATAATATACGACAAATCTTAGGAAACCGGATATTGTATATATGAATAGAATTCAATTGGCTGATGTGATGGATCTACGAAGGGTATTAGCGTATGCGGAATTTAATCAATTGTGCGTGCTCCATAAGCCATGAGTTTATTTCAAGATCCTGTTAATCACAAACCTAGAAAAATACACACACATACATATATATATATAGTCCACCGCTGTGGTCTCGAGATAGCATGTTGCCTTGTCACGTAGCTGGCCCGGGTTCGATCCGCGGTCGGGACAGTTTTTCTGGGTGGAGGTTTTTTATCGGGGTTTTTCCTCACCTGTAAGACAAATGTCAGGAAAACTTTAAGGCCGAAACGGTCCCCGAAATCATATGGCCATCATCATCATTATCCTTATCGTTATCATCATCATCCTTCACCGGTATGGAAAGCAAAGGGAAGCTACCACACCTACAATTCCCTAGTAAAGCTGCAAAGTAGAGCATGAAAAAGCTATAATTGCAGTGAAAGACCTGCCTCGGGCAGAATTACTATGGATGGATATACATATATATATATATATATATTATATATTTATTTATTTATTTATTTATTTATTTATTTATTATTTACTTATTTATATACGAATTTTCAATGTTTACTTATCTTTCTGTGCCTAAAATTTTATTTTCTTTCTCCACTCGTCTCTATCCATCCACTCTTGTTCTCATTCCGATTCTTTTTTCTTGCATCCACGAATTTTGAGTCTTCCTTCCTTTCTTCTTCCAGGTGGACACCATTCCAATGTTTTCTGGGTAACCTCCCTTCTTGCAATCGTAGAACCGTACATGACCATACGAATTTAATGACATGTGTCTTATATAATCTACTAATTAAATATTTATTATTCATTTTCTTTCTCGAATGATATTATTTCTTATTTTTTCTAATTTTGAATATCTTGCTGCTCTCCTTATGAAATCCATTTCCATCGACATAAGTTTTTGTACTAAGGTTTTATTGAATTTCCACTTCAGCTCCATACGTGACAGTAATTCTCAGTATCGAATTATATATTTGTAACTTACTTTTTCCTGGTTATATGTCTGTCCCATAGGACACCATTTACCATGCTGTAATTGATCTACATTTATGAATTTATCTTCTTATAACTATGTGTGTGTGTGTGTGTGTGTTTGTGTGTGTGTGTGGTCACACGTAGAAATACATTATATACCGGTAATGGAAATGGACAGCGAATGACAAATAAGGGCAATTTGAAAAATAATGCCAATAAAGCACTTCAGTATATATACTTATGGGGGTAACACAAATAAGCTCAGTTGTAATGCTTCTAAAACATCAGCTATGGTTATCACAAAACGAAGAATTTTTTCCCCAATTAACCTCCTTATGAATTATCAGTCCATTGTTCTTGTTGATAAAATGTTCTATCTGGGTGTTGTTTTGGATCAGAAATTAACTTTTCGGCATCATTTTGATTTTCTTGCCTTCAAAACAAGTAAATTACTCACCAATCTAACAAGAGTCACCAGATCTTCATGGGGTCTTAATGAAACCATTCTATGAATTATTTATCGAGGAGCGGTTGAACCATTGATATTATACTGTGTAGCAGCTTTTCATAATGTACTACGTAGGAAATTGGCTCAGAAGGAACTTCTTCAAATACAGCGTGGCTTTTATTGACTATTTAACTCATGCCCCAAATGGGAGTCAATGACCAATCACGTTTGAATTATTTCTGTTTTACAACCAATCACAGTCGTGTTTCACCAAATATTTATCAATATTAAATTTACCATATTAAAGAAAGCTCCTCCTTTTTAATATTCTGAACAGGTCTGACCATTATTTTGCAGTGACTGACTCTGTAAGAAACATAGAGAAGGAAGAAATACGGCTACCAGATTGTATATATAGTGCATGGATGTCAACACATAGCGCTTCAGGAGTTAATATAAAAACATTTGTAGCAATTGATTATACCACCAAAAAAAAAAACCACTGTTTGCACTTTCTTAAATGTATTTTTCCCAGGTAATAATCCAGAAAAATATAATTGTCATATTTACATCATACGACATCAGAAATGAATTAATATACAGTTTGATGTGTTTCATTTTTTCTCCACTAGAGAGCATTCTTACAATATTGCATTCCTTTGGCAACAAATAGTATGATCTGGTTGCAGTGATAAACAAAAGAAGCAGATGAAGCGTACCTATCGCTTCTCATTTGTTTTCAAACATCGCCGTTTACATTAAATATATAAATATTTTAAAATAACTATAGTTGAATAATGATTTGTGAGTAAACAGCTTAATTATATTCGTTAAATAGTCCTAACAAATGCCACTCTTGATTTCCTTATTCTCTAGATAAATTCACTCCTCACTTCGTGAGTCGTGAATTTATCGATCATTTGGAAATCACTCGTGGCATTACTTACGAGAATTGTAAGAGGTTATAGAACAATCTCCACAGATGCTGCACTGGTTGTTCCTGGAATTGAACCTGTGTTTCTGACTGCTCTTTTCAAAGCCTACATTAGTAACATCAAAAAAGGCCGCGAAGTTCCTGCACGCCGTAGCGTAGTGGTTAAGGCACTGTACTACAAGCTGGAAGGTCGAGGGTTCGAGTCTCGGTGAGGTCAGGATTTTTAAACTGACCCAAACCCTCTGGCGGCACTATGACCCTGGGGTCGACTCAGTCTCTAACGAAAATGAGTACCAGACGCTTGTTCTGGGGTAAAGGCGGTCGTCACTCAGGGCTGACAAAACCCGGCTGACATCAAGTGCCGTTTGTCCAGAAAAAATGGGAGCCTTAACATCCTACTACACCAAGCGCCTCCTGAGGCATGTAGTGGGATTACAAAAAAAAAAACAGGACCTCACCGACAAAATGATAGGGATGATAGGCTATGCACAGATCATTTTTTGTGAAGGAGCATATAGTTGCAAACATATCGTTCATGAGTTATGCGCAGATGAAGGTGTTGACCCGTAAGGGTCTGAATTGAATACAAACAATTGTACACGTATCATTTTATTGAAAAAGACATGTTTTTACAATAAGCGTTCAAACAGTCGACACTGTGCCTCATTGCATGTTTGATATCGTCGCAGCAACGATCAGCTAGCACGGCCGATCATGGCAGGTTTTTTTTTGACGTCGTCAAAACACTTATTGTTTGAACATTTATTGTAAAAACATGTCTTCTTCAATAAAATGATACGGTACGTGTACAATTGTTTGTATTCATTTCCGACCCTTACGGGTGAACACCTTCATCTGCGCATAACTCATAAACGACTTGTTTGCGACTGTATGTTCCTTCACAAAAAATTATCCTCTGTGCATAGCCTATCATCCCTATCATTTTGTCGGTATATATATATATATATCCATCCATTGTAATTCTACCCGAGGGCAGGTCTTTCACTACAATCATAGCACTTTCATGCTATGCTTTGCAGCTTTACTAGGGGAATTATAAGTGTGGTAGCTTCCCTTGCTTTTCACACCGGTGAAGGATGTTGATGATAATGATAAGGATGATGATGATGATGGTCGGATGATTTTCGGGGACCGTTGGGTCATAAGCTTCCTGACATTTGTCTTACAAGTGTGGAAAAATCCCGAAAAAAAACCTCACCCAGGAGCATCTCCCGACCGGGAATCGAACCCGGGCCCACTGCGTGACAAGGCAGCACGCTTCCTCGAGACCACAGCGGTGTTTATATATATATATATATAACTCACTGGCTCTATTGACACCATAGGTTCATGGCCGCGCGGACATAATCTAATTCCTTCAAATCATGGATAATGTTATTCTCCCACCTCATTATTCGTCTACCACCTGGGCGTTCTCCTTCTGGTTTTCCTACAAGAATATATTCAGTACGCTATATAACAAAAAATAAAATTACAAGATTTTTCACTGTGCGTTTTCAAATATGACGGCCTTAATAAAAAATCTAAAGGACAAAAGAGAACGGAAGAGACCAATGAAGAGTTTCGTGAATGAATACTGAAGCCGGATGGCCAACATCGACCTAAATCCTTGATTAACCAATTTTATAAAAAGAAATTCACCTGCCTATGGGCCTAATTTGTTTTGAAAAAAATCAATATTTTCACAGCTTTATGTTCTAGACAGTGTTCAATAAGGAGCGACACTGACTGTCCGTGACGTCAGACAGAGAGAAGAGGTTCTTGAGTAGCCTTACGTATGACAAAAGATGTGCAGACTCATCCATCCATCTTCCAGAGCCCCCTTGACCCGATATTCTGCCTTCATTTATCATCCAGCTACTTCTAGGAGGCTAAGAGCTATGAAAATAGAAAAGAGGCTTCAAGTAACGACCCCAGGAGAGGAAATTGAAGAACTATGGAGATAAGTAGTAGAAGCGCAAGAATATTGTGCATACACGAAGCAAAAAACTTGCCTCTTTCATTCTAAGAAAATTCTATTTTTATTTGACAGTTATTAGTCTCTGCACGAGCTTGATATGCATTGTTGTCGTCTCTGAAACCTAAAATATGTTGGAACGGGTAACAAGGAGATTGAATTCATTACGAAATATGACATCATTTCAGTTCCTCATTTAATCGCAACAAAAACGTATTCGTTATAGAATATGATAAAATTCAAATATGTACCTTCTTTGGTCAGTGTCGTCGTTCTCAACTTGTAAAAAAGATGTGTGTGCTTTTCTTTTCCTGAAGGCGTTTCAGAATATCTATTATATCATCAGCAGGTATATAATTCTTCGTTACATTTGCGGAGATGTTCTCGATGATGTTGGTCTTGATGTAATGTTGTCCGTAAAGGACCTGCTGATGATGGAATAGATTTCCTGAAACGCCTTCAGGAAAAGAAAAGCACACACATATTTGAAGGGTTCGGCTATAAAACATGGTAACTGACAAATTCTTGAAAATTGAATTGTAGCATATAAACTATGATATGTGACCTGAAGCATTTTGGTGCATGTAGTTTATTTATCGTGACAACACCTGCCCTCTATTGACGGATGTAAAAACTACGTGCACCAAATGCTTCAAGGGGTCACATATCGCAGGTTAAATGCTACAACTCAATTTTCAAGAACTTGTCAGTTACCATGTTTTACAGCCGAGCCCTTCATTTTTACAGTTGAGGACCACGGCACTGACCAAAGAAGATATTATATATTTGAATTTTATCATATGAATATCCACCTCAACGGTTTTAAACAATGAATTTTATTAGTATTGATTCGTTATGGAAATAAGTGACTGAATTATTTTTTAGAAAATTATAACTTCCTAAAATGTTTCTTGTTCTTCTTCGGCTTTCCCCCACTTATATGTTTGCCGTCTTCAGTTTCCATTTATCTCTATCATTCCAATATCCCTCTTCCAAATTCCTATCATCCATTATAGTTCTGACGTAGGTTTTCCATTTCCATCTTGGTCTGCCACGTTTATTTCAGTGGGTGACCATTGGTATATATATATTTTTGGCCATCTTTCATTTTCCATTGTTTGTGCATGACCATACCATTTAAGCGTTTGCTTTTCAATTCTCTTAACAACAGATGTGGTGACATTCATTTCTCTCCAAAGGAATTTATTTCTTATTTTATCCTGTCTTGTTTTTTGGACTTTTCTAAAATTAAAAATTCCGCAACAGATCAGCTTAACCTGAAGGGAGCCGTTTCTGGTTTGGCCAGCAGTCCTCCCGATTTTGTCCCTTCGGGGATTGGCGGCGTCCGCGGCGGCTGCGGTTTTCCTCTTGGTAACCTGGGAACCTAGAACATCAACTTAGATCAGAAATCTTGACCAATGTTTCAAGGCTTGCTAATGTCCGACCACTGGATCTTTGTCTCCTAATCTATGGCTAGTTGCGACCGGCGGCAGGAATATCGCTCAAACATCGACGAAAAAATATACCAATGGGCTGAAGAGGGTATAGTAAGTCCGTAAAGCAGCCGGAAGAGACAGGCCACGGGCCCTGCATGTTAATTCGCTCGGCTGCCGAGTGTACACCCGGGTCAAACTGAATGTACACTCGGCCGGTCGTGGGAGAACGTGTATGGGTACATAAAGATGGTCCTGCTCTTCCAACTCTTTGTCTAGTCTTACTTACTCACTGGCACTATCGAACCCGTAGGTCCATGGCCGCACGGACATTAGCTCTCCATACATCCCTATCCTGAGCTAATGCTTTCCAATCATTCCCTATAAATCTACTTCCCTCAAATCATAGTTAATGTTGTTCTCCCACCTCTCTTGGTGTAACAAATAGGCGTTTTACCCTCTGACTTTCCTACAAGAAGCTTCCATGCACATCTTTTACTCCCCATTCGTGCCACATGTTCTTCCCATCGCAGTCCACGAGACTTAACTGTTCTTATTATATCTCGCTTCCTATACAGACCATGTGTTCATTGTTATGTAGTATTCTCCATTCACCTGTCTCTTCATCTCTCTTTGGCCCAAAAAATTTCCTAAGAACTTTATTCTCAAAAACTTGTAATCTCATTTCCTCCCTTAAAGTAAGAGTCTATGTTTCGCACCCATGTAATATAACTGGTAGAATAATAGTTTTATATATTTTCAGTTTAACGTTTTTTGAAAGGAGTTGGGACATCAAGAGTCCCTGTAATACATAATAGCATGCATTTCCAGAATTGAGCCTATGTTTAATTTCTTTGTGCATCTCATTCCTATTTGTGATTATTGTTCCTAGGTATTTGAATTCAGCCACTTCCTCAAAATTCCCCTCATTTGTCATTAGCTGTCCATTTCCATTATATAATGTATTTCTACGTGTAACCATATATTTACTTTTATTGACATTTACTTCCAGTCCTAATTTCTTAGTGTTACTCAATAATGTGTGCGTGTTGTCCTTTAGTATCTCCTCGTTATCGGCCAATAGTACATCATCAGCATAACTTAGTCTAGTCTAGTGTAGAAAATATTAAACTACTTGAAACGAAAAATAATAATTTGTATTTTTAAATTAATCTGAATTAATCAATAACAAATTAATAGAACAAGTAAAAAATTTCAACTACTTAGGATTTAACGTATCTTATTGCCAAAAGAATGATTAAACTTAAAATTGAACAAATTGTATATGCTGAACAATAAGAAGAACTCTAAAAAATAAAGCATTAAAAAATTACACAATTAAAATTCTATAAAACTATGGCAGTTCCTGTGTGAACTTATGCTTGTGAAAACTGAACACACAATATATCAGATAAAAGGAAAATAGAAGTAGCTGAATACCTTCGGCTATTGAGACACGTACGGCTTCAGACACGCGGTAAAGATTTCTTACGTGACACGAACACTGCATGACTTCATCCTTCATATTCACTGCGGGAATCCCGGGACTTCTCATTCTGCGGTACATGAGACTATGGTCGCTGCATTCCCTTTCATCCGCTCTCGCTTACGAGAACGAGCGGGAGAAAGAATTTCACCGCCTTTAATTGGACGTTGTTATACATCAACCAGCTATGCGCCATTAGGTAAGTTTAAAAAATAAATTTAAAGTTTAAGTCAATCTTCGCTATTTATTGTAACGCCAAACTAACAATATTGTATATTTCAAGTTGTTTTCCTTGTTTGACACTTATGCATTGTTACGAATACATAGAGTATTTTACATAGATATTTAATTATTACATATATTATTTTAATTATTCTAAATAAAAACAGTTGTTGAAATAAAGCACTTAGACATATTATATTTCAGGACAGAGTTTTGATTATGGCAGGACAAAGATTACAAGGCTAACTGTAAAATCTCTGCATTTAGACTATAGCAATGTGTAATACAGTTAGTTGAGATGTAGGTCAAAAGCTTAATATATAACCCTGGCAAAATAGGGGACCCGGTCTGTCTGTGGAAGCAAGTGTTCTGATGCTTAAGTCTGCATACCATTTTTCTTAATATAATGTACCTAGGACTTCTGGAAAGGGAATCCAGTAGATTAAATATTTTAATACTGTTTTTCAAAGTGTAGGAATTATTAGATACTTATTAAAATGTAAATTAGGGTAGATTGATAAACACCATCTCCCTCTCTCAAATCCCAAGAAAGTTCGAATGTAGGTTTTCTTAATATAAGCTTAGATTAGCTATTTAGGGTTAGAAAAATTAGGGTTATTGTAATCATTAGAGTTACATAAATAAAATAATTTAGCTCAAGAATCCATTTATTCATATTCAAAAACACGTATGCCTTTATAAGTAGGCCTAATACATCCACATACTAACGCTCGGCTAGAACCTCATGCTACCAAAATTCCGAGTCCCGAAGGCCTTTTAAGCCCTAAGAAAACCAACAGTTTTTAATATGCATCAACAATCTAAGAGCGAGAACATTTGGCAATTAGATTATCATTTATGAAGATCTGGTTTTATAGCCGTTTGTTGCAAAACATACAGTAGAATCTCTGATAGGACTGATAGCGTTTAAAATTGTCTTTAATAATAAGCCTATATCTATAATTAACTATGATTTGAGAGAAGTATATTATACAGGGAATGATTGGAAAGCATTAGCTCAGGATAGGGATGTATGGAGAACTTATGTCCGCGCGACCATGAACCTATAGGTTCGATAGTGCCAGTGAGTAAATCAGTAAGTAAGTAATAAGCCTATATTTAAAGATTCGGTGCTAAAAGTGTGCTCCACTCACTTCATGTGCCAATGCAACAAATGGCATCAAAATATTTTTAATGGCAATTAGCCAGTTGATGCACAACATTGTCCAATTGGAAGTAGAATATTGAGATAATATTTGTGGAATCTTAATTTCTTGCAGTATGATATGTACTCAGTTTATGACAGGAGGATAAACGGTTTTGAAATAATGTTAAGCAAACTTCAATGATTATAGAATATTTGACATTGTGTAAATATTTGTTGGTATTGAAGCAGATATACTACGTGCATAACATTGTCCAATTGGAAGTAGAATATTGAGATAATATTTGTGGAATCTTAATTTCTTGCAGTATGATATGTACTCAGTTTATGACAGGAGGATAAACGGTTTTGAAATAATGTTAAGCAAACTTTAATGATTATAGAATATTTGACATTGTGTAAATATTTGTTGGTATTGAAGCTGATATACTACGTGCATAACATTGTCCAATTGGAAGTAGAATATTGAGATAATATTTGTGGAATCTTAATTTCTTGCAGTATGATATGTACTCAGTTTATGACAGGAGGATAAACGGTTTTGAAATAATGTTAAGCAAACTTTAATGATTATAGAATATTTGACATTGTGTAAATATTTGTTGGTATTGAAGCAGATATACTACGTGCATAACATTGTCCAATTGGAAGTAGAATATTGAGATAATATTTGTGGAATCTTAATTTCTTGCAGTATGATATGTACTCAGTTTATGACAGGAGGATAAACGGTTTTGAAATAATGTTAAGCAAACTTTAATGATTATAGAATATTTGACATTGTGTAAATATTTGTTGGTATTGAAGCAGATATACTACGTGCATAACATTGTCCAATTGGAAGTAGAATATTGAGATAATATTTGTGGAATCTTAATTTCTTGCAGTATGATATGTACTCAGTTTATGACAGGAGGATAAACGGTTTTGAAATAATGTTAAGCAAACTTTAATGATTATAGAATATTTGACATTGTGTAAATATTTGTTGGTATTGAAGCAGATATACTACGTGCATAACATTGTCCAATTGGAAGTAGAATATTGAGATAATATTTGTGGAATCTTAATTTCTTGCAGTATGATATGTACTCAGTTTATGACAGGAGGATAAACGGTTTTGAAATAATGTTAAGCAAACTTTAATGATTATAGAATATTTGACATTGTGTAAATATTTGTTGGTATTGAAGCAGATATACTACGTGCATAACATTGTCCAATTGGAAGTAGAATATTGAGATAATATTTGTGGAATCTTAATTTCTTGCAGTATGATATGTACTCAGTTTATGACAGGAGGATAAACGGTTTTGAAATAATGTTAAGCAAACTTTAATGATTATAGAATATTTGACATTGTGTAAATATTTGTTGGATTGAAGCAGATATACTACGTGCATAACATTGTCCAATTGGAAGTAGAATATTGAGATAATATTTGTGGAATCTTAATTTCTTGCAGTATGATATGTACTCAGTTTTATGACAGGAGGATAAACGGTTTTGAAATAATGTTAAGCAAACTTTAATGATTATAGAATATTTGACATTGTGTAAATATTTGTTGGTATTGAAGCAGATATACTACGTGCATAACATTGTCCAATTGGAAGTAGAATATTGAGATAATATTTGTGGAATCTTAATTTCTTGCAGTATGATATGTACTCAGTTTATGACAGGAGGATAAACGGTTTTGAAATAATGTTAAGCAAACTTTAATGATTATAGAATATTTGACATAGTGTAAATATTTGTTGGAATTGAAGCAGATATAGGCTACTACGTGGCAGACAGATACACGCGCGTGGTGGCGCAGGTGCGAATCCACTCAATAAAACATTTGCATGCGACACGCTGTCTCTGTTCAATTATGTGAGATCAGCACATCCACATAAATAAACACATCTACACAAGAATTCGCTTTTCGCTCGATTACAGGAAACTATCACCAACGAGAAACAAGAAATACAGGTAATTATTTAGCCTGTAAAATGTTGTGAAACAATATAAAAATCCATATTAATAAATTGACAATACAGATAATGTTTCAGGTGTGACAATTTTGGACAGAAAAAGAGATGAAGATATTAGAAAAGACTTAAATGTTTTTAATTTAACAAATATAATTGACAACATGAGAAACAACTGGTATCAACAAGTTAAGAATGCCTACATATAGAATCCCCCAGCTGTTATTAAAATACAAACCAATAGGACATAGAAGTGTTGGACGCCCATTTACTAGATGGGAAGATTCATTAAATTCCACTTGATGTGAAAACAGGTCAAAAGGCCTAATTTCATGAAGAATAAGAAGAAGAAGATAATACAGAACTTAAATAGAGAGAATTCGAAAATCTGGCAATAAACAAAAAAAGAACAAGAGAAAATTAAATGGATTGGTACATACAGCAAACAAGTTTGTGAGAGAAATAATGAGTTTCTGGACCTATGTTCTTTCAATCAACATATTTTCATTCTCTATATATAATTCCGGTTTTAACAATGTTGATACATTTTTCCGGCACCAATGATTTCTCTTCAATTTAGCTTTATAATTTTCTTCCATTCGCCTCTATTATAACGCATTTTTTCCTCTGTTTCCCAGTCCTTCAAAGTTTCTCTAATCCCTTGTATCGACGTAAGATTTGGCCGTCCTTTCCTTCTCGTTCCTGATGGTGTCCATTCCATTATTTTCTTCGGTAATCTTTCGTCCTCCATTCGCCTAATATGTCCTTACCATTTCAGTTGCTTTTCTTGAAAATTTTAAAATTTAGCTGTGTACATTCATGTCCTCTTTTATAATTACATTTCTAATTTTCTCTCTCCTTGATATCCTAGCAGATCTTCTCCAATAGCCCATTTCTGCTACCATTAATTTTCTTTTTTAACTGATAATTTATAGTCCAAACCTCTGACACATAAGTCATAATATTTCTAACTATTGTTTTAAAATATTTTACTTCAGTTTATTTTTTATATGTTTATTCCATAATATTCCTTTCAGAGCAGATATTACACATTTTCCTGAGTTTATCTTTGATCTTATTTCCTTTTTTTGCTTCCTATCTTCTATAATTTTTACTCCCAAATATTTGTATTCCTCTAAGTGTTTAATTACCCCCATTCCATTTTCCAGTATAAAATCTTGATGAATGTCTCCTATGGCCATACGCTTTTTTTTCCCCCATATTCACCTTTAGTCCCCTTTATTCCTGAATAAATTTTCGGGTAATATATTCAATGTCTTCATGCTCTTGTGCCAAAATAAGTTGATCATCCGCAAATTGGAGGGAATATATTGTTGATTCCTCATATATTGGAATTCCCATAGTTGTTGATAATTGAAGAAATGAAAGTGATCAGTGAATTTTTTAATAAATGCATTGTGCTTATTTATGGCTAAAGAACCTACACGGAAAATCGAGGCTATCCTCGCACAATATATATATATATATGGGTTGTAAGGGGTAGTGACGTGTGTATAACCTCTCCTGCCCAATTCTCATCCTCGCCTTCTCGTGATACAACCCGTTTTCACAAACGAGGCTCTGAGGACCGAGTCACGGCGGTATAACCGTTCCATCGGGTATTACCCGTTCGAAGTATCTCTGCAGACGGAAGAACCAGAAAGCTCTGTTTGTTAGTACACGTGACGTCATATAAGGCAGTGTACACTGTCAGCGTCCCACGTCCCATTCCCCTTTGCACTCGTAGATAGCAGTGTCACGTGTTCTATTCCTGCATAAACACGACTGCAGTGCCCTCCGTCAACAACTGCGCTTACTCCTTAAACGGGTAATACTGAGTAAATGCGGTATCCTAATGTCTGTCCAGAGACTAAAAGGTAGCAGCCCTACCACTGGACTACTTAGCGTCGGGCCAGTAACCTGTCCTAAGGAACTTCAAAACTACTTTCAAGTCTCAACATGAAAAAATCCATAGGAATTGAAATATGATGACCCAACATGTTCATCGAATGGAAGATCACGGAATACCCAAACAAATGTTAAGATATCAACCTGCAGGAAGAAGAAGACCAGGACGTCCACTCAAAAGACTTTTGGGTGGTGTTTCTCTTGAGGCCGAAACAGGTCAACAAATGGCCTAAATTCGTGAATGTACTATGATGATGATGATGATGATGATGATATATACATAATAAACGTCCAGTACAATGTCAAATAAAGAACAATTCAAAACAAGCAATGTCTACTATAATATAAAGTGAGATAATAAGTGATGTGAATTGTTAGTCTATTTATGGTCGAATTTCGACCAATGGGCGGCACTAGTTTATCATAAAACCATCACCCAACTCTTATAGAATTATTGAGATTTTATAAATAGTTTTCACAGACTGGCCAACTTAAATAAATTTACCAGAAGTCACACGAAAAGTTACTTGTTAGCTCCAATAAAACAATTTCCTCTTTAATTCCACCACTGAATTCAATCCACATTATTTTTAGAATAACATTTCAGGATTCTGTGGACATTTTAATTGTCTATTGTGGTAGACTCTTTCAAACAGATGTGTCCCATGCCACACAATGAAACCAGAAAGAATCCCGCGACATAAAATAATAGCTTTTTGTTCGTTTTACTAAAAAAAGTTTATAATACAGTTTGAGGTCAATTCATTGAACTTGGAAACATAAATTCCTATAAATATTTGTTCTGTTTTAATGTATGCTACACAGCTATATGACGCGATGTAAAAACATTAAAGCAAATAGCAGTACACATTTAATATCAAGCTAGTTTTGATTGTGCACAAATATTTATTTTTGAGGTTTACAAATCCAGTTCTGTAAACTTTCATTGAAAATGTAACTGCCTCATTTAATATTTATAATTAAAGATTAGAGAGTTCACATATTTTCTCGTTTTGATTGACGAAAAAAGCGTGTTGTTTGCAAAATGTCAATTAATATCCGACCAACGACATATAAAACAAAATCAATAATATATTACCAAAATAAATGCAGCATGTTGTAATAAAAATACTGTACTGTATTCTTTTACTCGCATCAAACCGCAACTGTTTGCTCGCTGAACACAGAAATTGCGTACAATGGGATTTAAAATAAATTTGAATGCGGAACTGTAATTTATTCTGTTAAACTGCGTTCCCTAAATACCAACATTAAAAAGTTTCCACTTACCTGATTTTCTTCTTGTATTTAATATTTATACCTACAACTAGATGGCCCGGCGAACTTCGTGTCGCCTTTAACTATTTTTACGTTAATTTTTCCATATGGTTTTGTTGATTGAGATGAATTTATGTTGTCTGCATCCATAAGTGTATCATAAGGATTATATACATTTATTGATGGAATATTTTGAGGAGGCTTGCTCATTTCATTATACTTTCGTTTTTTTTTCTACGAACTTGTTGGTAGTTTGGATTCTCATCATCATCAAGAAGTCTCTGTATAGTAATATCATCTTGTGATATATTATAGTAATCTTGATTTTCATTTAATTGAGGCATGGAGATTGTTTCTATAATATTAGGCATATTATTATAACTAACAGACTTACTTACAGTTCTGTTATTCCGTTCCTTAGGACCTTCATATGTTTTTAAATTGACATTCTTCTTAAATGTAATATTTATGTCACATAGGCCTATACCAATTTGCGGAAATTCACTTGGTATCTTATCATCCATGGTTTCTAGAACTGATTCGCCATATTGTTCAATGTCCCTTCTCGGTCCAGTTAAATTTAAATTAAGTTGCTGTCTTTCAGCCAGATTACTTAAAACTAATACTTACACACGAAATTAATATTATTATCAATATATTGAAAATACAATAAACACTGAACACACTTAAATTATGAAATAATCAATATTTGTAATTCAATTGAAATTCGCGGTTGCAACAAAAAGCACAGCCACCTGGATCTCTCTTTGTTAAATAATAAACCAGTTACCTTACACCGTCATCTGTTAGAGTCGTATGGAACTCTGAAATAATTGTAACTCTTTTTTAAATAATAAACAAATAATTTGCAATAAAAATAATGCGACTATAAATTTAGTTATAAACAACCGTAGGTCTCAAGTTGGATCAAACAGCACACAGTGTGCAAAATTGTATTAAAGTCGGTTCAGTAGTTTAGGATTCCATCGCGGACAAACAACGCGACACGTAATTTTTATATATTAAGATAATCCTGTGATATTGAATTAATAGTTATTATATTATGCCTCAATCAGAACTTTAGATCCTACAAAATGACCGATAAAATGGAATACACATATATAGGCATTTTCAACATATAAATTCGTTAATTAATAAAACAAAACCCTGGTCTAATTGGCAAAATCTGATTAGGCCTATATATCCGTGGTCAGCATATCAAGTCAAGTAAAGATACTCAATTTATTACACTGGTCAACATGATTTTTGTCTCATGAGTACCAATAGTTTTACTTAATGCAAATTTTATCGTGTTTTCAAATATGTATTCGGAATTTCTCCATCACGCACAGTTTTTTATTTCAATTTTAATTAATGAATTTAAATAATTATTTTTTAAACGTTTTTTCGTCCATTTGTCCATTGTAAAATAAAACCAAATGAGCTAACTCAGGAGATTTCAGCTATGGAAAAGAGATATCAAGGGAAATGGAATCTTAATATGCTGACCGATTATTGTTGGACCATCAAGAGGGATGCTCCACAGGCGAAATATAGCAGAAAATCGTAATTTCTTACTCTTTAGGTGAGTCCGAATGTTCGAATATTGTGTAGTTACGAATGTAGAAAATATTAAAGTGTTTGAAATTATAATTTCCTCTCTCTCGGAAACCTTGCGTGATGAAGAAAACCCTATATCATATTTGAATTTATAAGAAAAAATACTATCAGAATCACATACTTTTCTTTCTGAGACAAAAAAAAAAGTTTATTTTTTCTTGCTCCAGTAATTATTGTAAATTAAAGAAGATATATATATGTGGGGGCACGCCGTAGCTTAGTGGGTTAAGGCACTGAGCTACAAGCCGGAGAGTCGAGGGTTCAAGTCCCGTTGGGGTCAGGATTTTTAAACTGACCAAACCCTCTGGCGGCACTGTGGCCCTGGGGTCGACTCAGGCTCTAACGAAAATGAGTACATGACACTTGTTCTGGGGGTAAAGGCGGCCGTCACGCAGGGCTGACAACCCGGCTGACATAAAGTGCCGATTGTCTAGAAAAAGTGGGAGCCTTAATCTCCTACTACCCCAAGAGCCTCCGGGCCTATTGTGGGATTACTTTACTTACTATACATATACCTATATATATATTTATATATAGGCCTATATATATATATATATATATATATATATATACACTAACTAGTACCCGGCGTGCGTTGCAACGCCTAAATAAATGAAATATTAAAGTAAAACATATAGTCAATGCACCCATTTCACCAATTAAAAATTAAAAGAATCAGCGAAGCTGTCATTTTCAAGACTAATAGAGTCAATATTAGTCTTGAAAACTACAGCTTCGCTGTTGAAATATTGTTAATTTGTTGTTAATTTTTAATTGGTGAAATGGGTGCATTGACTACATGTTACGATTTTATCGCCAAGAAGATCATTAGTTTATTAAAATAAATATTAAAGGTTAATTAAATAATTGTATAGTATACGCTGAGACAAATCGAACATGGCATTTAGGTATAGGCCTACCTGCACTTCTAATTGTCGGGTTTCTCTCATTCTTGGATAATACCTTGCCGGTTTATTTTAATAGGATATAATTAGTTTCGCTGCAAAACAGAAAATTAGAGTGATTTTTTAATTTTCAATTCAAGTGAACTCCTACACCTAATGGTTTTAGAGAACCCAATTGTGAATCTAAACCATCCAGAGACCCACTTAAACTCACAAAAAAAGTCATCAAAATCGGGGTCCATCGTTTAGGAAGAGTTCAGTGACATACACAGTACAAAATAATTTTGTACATAGGCCTATACTATATATATATATATGACTTTTTTATAATATTTAAAATCGTTAGTTACTCGAAAACCTAAAGTGACAAACAAAAATTATGATTATTGATAGGGTGTCCAACTGGTGACACTAATTATTATTATTTTTTTTATACAACTTTCCTCATTAGAAGATTGCCTCAAAGACAAAGTGGTACAATTAATTTTCGAAATTGATGAAATACATTTTGTAAATACATTTAAAAATGTCAAATTGTAATTGAAGTATACATACTATAAAGTAGAAATTTTGTAAAGATGGTTTCTTAAAATTGAAATTGATCCTCTAATGGCAGCGATGACAATTTTTGAAAGATACACCAAGTCCAAATTATTAATTATTATTATTATTATTATTATTATTATTATTATTATTTATAATTATATTATATTATTATTATTATTATTATTATTATATTATTATTATATATTATTATTACTACTACATACTACTACTACTTACTACTACAAGACACTCCAACAGGAAGAGCTTCCTGTATTCTTGGACACACACTTCGCCACTGATATATAATTAATTTTCCATGAGACAATTAAGTATTAATAAATCATTAACTAATCTCAAGAAGTCAAGTGCAGACACCTGGCGATGGAGAGTATAAAATTATAACTTAGCGTGAATTTTCATCATATTATGTAACATCTGATCTCAACTCCATGTTAAAGTTTTTAGAAACTTCTCGAGTTTCTTTATAAGACTGAAGGATAATTTTTCAAAATGTTAATGGTTCTTCGAAAATCTGCATTGCGATGTTTAACAAGTTATAGTTTTAATGATTAATAACCAAATACTGGTTGTTGTCTAATGTGTCGCATCTAACACTGAAGTCATTAGCAATAATCCAATACTAAAACTCAAATTACGTATTATATAACTTTTTAATAACAATGTGGTACGATTAACTGACGTCATTATAATTAATTGAGACCCTTCAAATAAATTTCGTCCCTATATGTAGGGTGATTCATAATTCCTATTACAAACTTCTAGGGGTTGTAGAGGGGACTTAGTAGATAAAGTTTTGATAAGGAACCCATGTCCGGAAACGTACCATTCCAATTTAAAATAAGTATGAAGATCGAAACACAATGGGCAGATATCGTGTGTCTCGTGTTTCAGAATAAGTTTTACAGACTTCTAGAGGTTGCAGTACAATGTTGTTCCACTTAGCGACCCTGTTGTTAGTTGCACAAGGTGTACCTGCGACGCATGTTT
Source organism: Diploptera punctata (assembly GCA_030220185.1). Classification (NCBI taxonomy): domain Eukaryota; kingdom Metazoa; phylum Arthropoda; class Insecta; order Blattodea; family Blaberidae; genus Diploptera; species Diploptera punctata. The sequence goes on along the minus strand of JASPKZ010010665.1, from coordinate 38,772 downwards.
CCATACACCTAGTGCGTGCTCAATAATTTCTACTGTCGCCAGTTCGTGCAAGATCTTCCTCCGACTCGACAGGTGTAGTACAACCCCTAGACGTCTGTAATACTTATTCTAAAAATACAAGACACACGATATCACCCAATGTATTTCGATCTTCAAACTTATTTTACATCGAAATTGTACGTATCCGGACATGGGTTCCTTATCAAAACTTTATCTACTAAGTTGTCTCTACAATCCCCATAAGTTTGTAATAGGAATTATGAATCGCCCTGTATTGTCGACTCAGTCATTTAGTTTCCAGGCGGCATCAAAGAAAACTGTTCCCCTTTGGTTTAAAAAATGAATTGTTACTGCCAGGTAGAGCCGGGGAGTTGTCGTTAGAGGCTTCTGAGACTCCGCTCCAATCACCACAAACTGAAAACAGTTCTTTGCCAATAATGTCTTCGCATTTTTAAATGACGTTTCCACGTCTACTCCACATGGATATAATTATCTTAACAGTGGTGCAACTTTTGTCTTTTGCAGTATATTTTAGTTGGTAAAATTTTATTGTAGTCAATAAAACGTGATAACGTCGCTTGATATGCTAAATACTTCTTCTTCTTCTTCGTCACTTCACGGGCTAGACACATTCCCTGTTCCGCCTCACAGTTGTTCTGTCCATCTTTTCACTGGCCTTCCTACATTCCTCGAACCTCTGGCTTGTAGTTAAATGCTGCTTTTGGTAATCTTGCTATATTTATTCTTTCTACATGTCTAAACCATTTATCTTTATATTCCTTCATTTTATCATTCATTGTATATATATATATATTCATTCTTTATCCGATCCAATCGTGTGCAGCCTTTGTTATTCTAAGGAAGTTCATTTCTACGCTTTGTACACTACTTTGTAATGTTTTGGTATTTACCCAAGTTTCACTCCCGTAAAGTAATGCAGGACTGCCAATGTTTTATAAAGTACAATCTAGTATCTCTTCTTGTTTTGTTCTTTAATGTTTTATGTATAGTTACGCATATATATATAATATTTCGACAATTAATACTTATGCGTGCAAAATAGCAAAGTCCCTGTACACTAAATTACTGACCCGATTAAACTGACATTGAATTTTTCACCTGCTACAACGACTGCGAAACCCGACGTATTGACACACTATTCAGCAGATGATCGTCCACACGTAGCTCTCAAGAGTCAGTTGCTAGGCCAAGGGCGGTGCGTATCACCAAGAAGTAGTAGACCTCATCCTGATTTTTTAGACATACTCTTGGAATGTTGATCATAAATCATAACTCACTGACACTATCTAACCCGTAGGTTCATGGCCGCGAAACATAAGCTTACCATACATCCATATTCTGATCTAATGTTTTCCAATTATCCCTGCATAATCTATTTCCCTCAAATCATGGTTAATGTTCTTCTCCTGCCTCATTCTTGATCTACCAACTAGGTGTTTTCCCTCTGGATTTCCTACTAGAAGTTTCCATACCCCTCTTTCATTCCCCATTCATGCTACATGTCCTGTCCATCGCAGTTTATGAGAATTGCATGTTTTTATTATATCTGGTTTCCTATAAAAATCATGTAGCTCACTGTTTTGTAGTCATCTCCGTTCGCCTGTCCATCTCTCTTTGGACCAAATTTTTTCCTAATAAATTTATTTTCAAATACTCTTAATATCTTCTCCTCCTTCGAAGTAAGAGTCCATCTTTCGCATCCATATAATATAACTGGGAGAATAACAGTTTTATATATTTTCAATTTAACATATTTTAGAGGATTTTTGGGACAACAAGACTCCCTGCAATAGATAGTAGAATGCGTTTCCAGAATTGAGCCTATGTTTAATTTTTTGTGCATTCCATTCCTGTTTGTAATTATTGTTCCTAAGTATAATAATTCAGCACTTCTTCAAAATTTCCCTCATTTGTCATTAACTGCAAACTTACAAAATTCCCAAATATTAACTTGATGAAATAATATTTTCCTGCTAAGATCATCATCATCATCATCATAGTACATTCACGAATTTAGGCCATTTGTTGACCTGTTTCGGCCTCAAGAGAAACACCATCCAAAAGTCTTTTGAGTGGACGTCTGGTCTTCTTCTTCCTGCAGGTTGATATCTTAACATTAGTTTGGGTATCCTGTGATCTTCCATTCGATGAACATGTTGTATCCATCTTGACTTATAATCAGAAATTTTGTTTTCTAAAAGTTCCATGTGTAATTCTTCTAAGATGTCTTCATTTTTTTGTGATCTAGTAGTCTGTATCCTGCAGTTCTCCTAAGGTATCTCATTTCAGCAGATCTAAGTCTCTGTAATCCTTCTGTTTCAACGTCCATACTTCGCTACCATTCAAAGGAGTTGGAAGAGCCAATGTTTTATACACTTTTAGTCTTGAATGTTTTTGGACTAACTGTGGCTTGAAGATAGAATTTATTAACCCTAAAATTCTTAAAAATTTAGATATGTTTGCTTTTACATCCTTTTCTTCTTCATATGAGATATTGCATCCTAGATATGTAAAATTATTCACCTGCTCCAAAATTTTGTCAAGTATAATTTTACTTCTGACAGGATCTACACCTTGAAATGCCATAATTTTTTGTTTTCTCTGTAGATATCTTCAATCCATATTCTTCTGTAATTTTGTTAAGTTTATACAGACCTTTCTGTAGATTATCTTCTGAATTTGCTAAGATAAAATAGCTTATTCTCTTTAATACCAAGTTATACAATGGAACATTCTAGATCTAGTGTTCTTATGCCGCTCCTTGCTGAAATTTCTCACAGCACAAAGTCACGTTTACAATTTATTCAGTCAGTAGTTTCCATGTCTGAAGTAGAGTTTAATTCTCCATTGAATATAAATGTTACATACCCGTATTACAATTATAAAACTTCCGCAACATCAAAACAATTCTACAGTTTCAGAATTAGTTATGGAAATAACTTGAAAGTTTTATAATGAGTTTAAAGCTGGAATATACTGTAAATACCAACAAGTTACAATATCGAGTAACTGACATTAAATGCGAGTGTAGAACAGCAAGAGTTATCCAACAGACTATTGCAATGTAAATTAAAAACATCGATTTCAATAAATTATACATAACTATAGTCTCTCTGGTTTAACTTTACGAGAAATTTGTAGAATGAGACAACTGTACTCGCCTCTCTCACTCGCACCAGTGTTGCCGGTTTTCTTCACCAGATATTAATAGGGGAAAGGTGGGAGAGGAACACTGACAACAGGGTGGGTTCTTTCTTTTGTATCGGACTAAAGCGGTCAACGATCTACCCTTGTATCTCCATCTCTTTCTCTCTCTGCCAAGTTAAACCAAGCTGTACAATAGGGACCTGGCAGACATTGTCCTTCCCGAACGTTCACTTCTCGTGTCATGGTCAGACAATCAAAATATACGTTACATTTTTACCATAAAATTCACTAAATAATAAGTTCGCAAGAAAACTTCTCACTGTCATCTGTTGTAATTCAGGAAGCATGCATTATGACGTCACATTGTTGTCGTGTGGAATATGTCTGTAATGCAGATGACTACACATCTGACATAAAAAAAATTCTATAACCCGATCGCAGCGCCGCCCATCGGATCCAATTGTGAATCTAAACCATCCAGGGACCCACTCAAACACACAAATTTAGTTTTTAATTTCGGATTTCATGTAACTATTCACTTCTAATTGTCTGATTTCGCTCATTTTTTGATAATAACTACCTCGGTTTATTTTAATAGGATATACTGAGTTTCGTTGTGAAACATCGAAAAATGTGACCGTTAGAGGGATTTTTAAATTTTCACTTCAGGTGAACTCCTATACATAATGGCTTTAGAGGGTCCAATTGTGAATCTAAACCATCCACGTACCCACTCAAATACACACCCAAAATTTTATCAAAATCGGTCCAGTCATTTAGGCAGTTTTTAATTTGGGATTTCAAATAAACCTCCACTTCTAATTGACTTCGCTCATGTTTGCACAATACCTACCTCGGTTTATTTTAATAGGATATACTGAGTTTCGTTGTGAAACATCGAAAAATGTGACCTCTAGAACGATTTTTAAATTTTTACTTCAGCTGAACTCTTACGCCTAATGATTTTAGAAGGTCCAATTGCGAATCTAAGTCATCGGGGAACACAATCAGACACACACATCAAATTTCATCAACCTACAACTGAATGGTATTAATAAGCTGTTAGTTTATGCTGATGATGTAGTATTGTTGGCCGATAGCGAGGTGATACTAAAGGACAACATGCACACACTATTGAGTAACACTAAGAAATTAGGACTGGAAGTAAATATCAATAAAACTAAATATATGGTCACACGTAGAAATTCATTAAATAATGGAAATGGACAGCTAATGACAAATGAGTGAAATTTTGAGGAAGTGGCTGAATTCAAATACCTAGGAACAATAATCACAAATAGGGATGAGATGAACAAAGAAATTAAACATAGGCTCAATTCTGTAAATGCGTGCTATTATGCATTGCAGAGACTCTTGATGTCACTCCTTTCAAAAAACGTTAAACTGAAAATATATAAAACTATTATTCTACCAGTTATATTATATGGGTGCGAAACATGGACTCTTACTTTAAGAGAGGAAAGGAGATTACAAGTATTTGAGAATAAAGTACTTAGGAATTTTTTTTGGACCAAAGAGAGATAAACAGACAGGAGAATGGAGAAGACTACATAACAATGAACTACATGGTCTTTATAGGAAGCCAGATATAATAAGAACAGTTAAGTCTCGTAGACTGCGATGGGCAGGACATGTTGCCCATATGAGGAATGAAAGACTTGCATGGAGGCTTCTTGTGGGAAAGCCAGAGGGAAAACGCCCAGTTGGTAGACCAAGAATGAGGTGGGAGAATAACATTAACTATGATTTGAGGGAAGTAGATTATACAGGGAATGATTGGAAAGCATTAGCTCAGAATAGGGATGTATGGAGAGCTTATGTCCGTGCGGCCATGGACCTACGGGTTCGATAGTGCCAGTGAGTAAGTAAGTAAGTAAGTAAGTAAGTAGCAGCGCACGCCGGGTATATAATAACAAATGATTACAATGGAATACATTGAAAATGATAAGTTCAGTTGTTCATTTGAATGGATTAAATGTGACAGACTGGGTGTATTAGATCATAGCATGATTATATCTCATTATACAGTATCCAATTACGTTATTGCTCTGTAATCATATTACATCCATTACATTGAATTACATTATTGTATTATATCAATAGATTGCAAACCTATTAGCTTTTCCAAGAAGAAGTTACAGGCTACTGTACAGAAAAAAAGAAGGGGGAATAGTCCAGTTTGAAATCAAAACTACATTACAATTGATTGTTCTTAGAATGTACTAGAGCAAGGGCAGACATTTCAATCTATAAGTACCGGTGTAATATGGATTTTCCATCCAAAGGGAAAATTCCGCTTATGTGATGGGAAATTTCCCTGAAACTACAGCCCAGGATGGGTAATTCTACTGTCATTAAAACTGTATTATTTATACTTCTGGCTAAACTTTACAATCTGTGACGCGAATTTTTAATTCCTTTATAAACTCTTGTCAAACTTTGTTCTTAGGGTTTCATTTTTCAAATTATTCCCCACCATTTATAATGATTTTTATATGTTTTCTAACGATTATTTGAATATATTTTTTCATGATATTGAAGACGTGACAGTCATATTGATATTAATGAATATTCTGTGTTCCAGTGCAGCCAACATTGAGTCTGTACTAATTAACTTACACTAAATAAAATCAGCGTGCATTCTTTCACAGGTTAGAGTACTTAAATTGCGATAGGTTAGCTGCTAGGTTGGTCTTTCACAGGTTAGAGTACTTAAATTGCGTTAGGTTAGCTTTTAGGTTCGTTGACAACGTTCAAATATCGTGTATATGTTGGCTCCATCCCGTGATTCCATAATGTAAACCGCTTTGCATCTGTTGGCGCATGCGCATGGTGTATGATTGGAACTTAGAAAATAATTCGCGTCACATGTTGTAAAGAAACAATTGTTAAAAGCATCATTACTTACGGAGCAGAACTTTGGCCATTAACAACAAAAACAGATAAGTACCTTTTGGCAACGGAAATGGATTTTATACGAAGGGTCGCAAGAATTTCAAGAAGAGAAAAATTAGGAACTCAGTTATAAGGGAGAAAATGAAGATTGAAGACACTATTTTAGATTATATTAAAACTCAGCAATTAAGACGGTACGGGCATGTCCAGCGAATGGAAGAGGATCTGTTTTGGAATGGAAACCTGAGGAAAGACGAAGCAGAGGAAGACCTAAAACCTCCTGGAGTCAGGGAATATGTTTATATATGAAGGGGAAACACTTACAACCAGGAGATTGGATGGACCAGCAAAACTGGCTATTAGGAATCGGACGATGTCAAAGTCATTAATCAACCGATGATCTATCTATGTATGCTGTAAAGTACTTTCATACTTTTAAAAAAGTGTAGAATATTATACATTTTCATGCATACAGAAAATCAGTAAACAATGAGCTTATTTATGATAAGAATATAAAGTTTTCATGGAATCCATAATTATATTGTAAACGTATACTTCTTTCTCATTTATTTATAATGAAATGCATATTAATACAGAAATAACAAACGAACTAATAATTACTCCGGTGTTAAACTGAGTGGTTAGAACAGAATGGCAAACGACAGACTACCAAAAATTCTGAAGTCTTACAAACAAATTGGGAAGAGAAGACAAAGACGTCCATAGAAGAGGCTTTTTAAACAGGTGAACAAGTAGCCTAACTCCGTGGGAGGGAAATCACATTGAAATGCAAGTGTCAGTGAGTTAGTTTTTAGTTTTACTATAGAATGTACTCATAATACGCACAGTTAAATCTCGTAGACTGCGATCAGCAGGACATGTGGCACGGATGGGGAAAGAAAAAGGGGTATGAAATCTTCTTTTAGGAAAATCAGATTAATGAAATTTTGATTATTCCACGCAACTTTCTCCTCCCCCTTCTCTCTCTCTCTCTCTCTCTCTCTCTCTCTCTCTCTCTCTCTCTTTCTCTCTCTTATCCTTTGTTTAACCTCTCAGTTTGTTAGGGTTTTTACGTGACTTACGCCTTTTGGGCAGGGCACGCTGTAGCGTAGTTGGTTAAGGCAATATGTTACAAATCGGAAGCTCGAGGGTTCGAGTCCCAATGGGTTGGATTTTAAACTGACCCAATCTTTTGGTGACACCGTAGCCCTGGGATCGACTCAGCCTCTAATGGATATTATTACCAGACGCTTGTTTTGGGGGTAAAAGGCTGTCATCATGCAGGTCTGACAATCCGCCTGACATCAAGTGCCAATTGTCTAGAAAAAGTGGGAGCTTTAACCTCCCTCTACCCTATGGATCTCCTATGGGCTATGGCCTATAGTGGGATCACTTTACCTTACACATCTTCAGCCTTATAGGGATATCATCTGTCGGGAGAGATTTTTTTAACTCTGTATTATTTAAAACTTTATCCACAGAAGAACATGGAAAAAAATCCTCGGATGAGTGGTCAGTTCAACAATAAGACTACCAAAAATAAACATTTAAGATAATACATACCATTCACCCATTATTTATTCTAACTAAACTAGGATATGATATGGAATATTATGATTTCCAGATGATGTTCAGGGTCTATTTAGGCCATAAAGTTCCTAACTATACATATGTTATAGGTAAGGAAACGACAGAAAAATTCCCAATTGATTTTCATTATTAAAAGTTAGAGAATAAATTATGCATCTAGTGGAATTATACATATGCAACAATTAAATGAGTTGATTTCAGTTTTTTATTATTAAAAGTTAGGAAATACTCGTAATTCTTGCATTTAGTGAATATAAACAAATACAACAATTAAATGACTTGATTTCAGTTTTTTTATTATTAAAGATTATAAAATATTCGTAATTGTTGCTTTTATTGGTTATAAACAAAAGCAACAATTTAATGAGATGATTTCTGTTGTTTTTTATTATTAAAGTTAGAAAATACTCGTAATTGTTGCATTTAGTGGATATAAACAAATGCAACAATTAAATGAGTTTATTTGTTGTTTTATTATTAAAATTTAGAAAATACTCGTAATTGTTGCATCTAGTTTATATAAACAAATATAATAATTTAATGATTTAATTTCAGTTTTTCTTATTATTATTAAAAGATAGAAAATACTCTTAATTATTGCAACAATTAAATGATTTTATTTCAGTTTTTTATTATTAAAAGTTATAGAATAACTGTTGAATTTAGTAGATATAAACAAATACATCAGTTAAATGATTTGATTTCTATTGCTTTTTTAGTATTTAAAGTTAGATAATAATTGTTGCAATTATTTATCCCCACTCTATAGACTTTCTGAATAAAATTTTGACTACGGCAGAACTTATCACATAAAAGTATCGATATGAAAAAGTAATCAATAAGATATACTGGAATAATAGCGACATTTTATTCTTTCTACCATTCTATTAAATCAAAATCCATTATAGGCCCACATACTTTTCCTGCAGAACTTCCCTATACATGAGAGTCAGGTCTTGTTTCGAAAATGAAGTCAGAAATTCCCCAACCATGAAATTAAGGAAACTCAATTCAAAATTACGTGAGCTTCAGAGACGGAGATGGTAAGATACGTAATAAACAAAAGAAGCCCACTTGTTCTAATTTCGAAAAAAAAAAAAAAAAAAAAAAAGAAAAAAAACTCCATCAGTCAAATTATCTGCAGTCTTTCCATTACAAGTAGTCATGGGAGCAATAAAGTTCTCCTCATTGTATTATCCCAACAATTTAATCTCCTTGCATGCAGGCTCGGAAATAAGATCATTTTTCTATGCGATCAAATTGATTAGCATGCAATTACCCTCCCGGCTTTCAAATATTCCCATACCGAGAGGTAATTTAAAAAATTAATTGGAAAAGGTATGTTCCATAGTGCAGCCAATTTACTTTTCACCAGTTCTTTGAGAATACAGTATGGAGATCAATCATAAAATGTGCGCTAAAACTCTACTTTACTTTCGATCATGAAAGTTGCCTAAAAATTGTTGTGCGTATTTTCGAATAGTCGCCGCGGTGGACTAGTGGCTATGCTACTTGCCTCTAATTCCGAGGGTCGCGAGTTCAAACCCGTAGATTTTTTAGGACGAAAAAATCCAAGGAGAAAGTCCTCCGGAACGGACTTCAAAGCGTGAGTCCTGAGCCTGATGATTTTCAGGGCTCGTAAAAGATCCTTAAGCCTGAATAAAAAGGCCTGTAACGAAAATGTACCGACACAGACGTCCTAGTAATACCTTAGTTGGTAGTTAGATGTCTCCTTGGGTCGATGTGTTGACCGCCTGGCCAATCCATGAAAATCTACGAAGCAAAATAAAGTATTCTTCTTCTTCGCGGTTTAGGCTTATTTTCTAGCCTGTTCCGGCTCCAAATTGCTGTTCTTTCCATCTTTTCCTTGGTCTTCCCAAACTTCTTCCTCGACGACATGATAAGATCATGGAAGCAAATGACGACTGGGGAATTAACTTAGGAAATATAGTAATAAAAACAGTGGCCTTTGCAGATGATCAGATTTTAATAGCAAAAACAGAGGACGAACTGCAAAGAATGCTAACTAAATGAACTATTAAATATGAATATCAAAAAGATACAACATGGAAATATCCTCACAAAAATAAAAAACAATGGCCTTCAAGGGCGATCATCCAGTTCGGACAAAGATAATATTAGAAAATAAACCAATAGAACAAGTAGAAAGATATAACTTCCTAGGTTGCGACATTTCATACACAGCGGAAACAGATATAAATAAACTAAATAAGTTTAATTATATAACAGGAATACTAAAAAGAACTTTGAAAAATAAAGCCAGGAAAGACACTATAATGAAATTATAGAAGACAATGGCAGTGCCTATTATTACGTATGGATCCGAAACATGGACAGTGACAACACAACAATCTGCCAGAATACAAGCTGCTGAAATGAAATTCCTCAGACCAATAGCAGGATATCAAAGAACAGAAGGGATCCAATGTCAATAGTAGGGGAAAGACTTCTATGAAAGAATGCTCAAAAAAATGAAAGAAAGAAAAATACTTCTGAAATAATAAATAGAATTATTCCTCATCGTAAACCTTTTGTAACAAATAAATAAGGTAACTAAAATAATTAACTTAGTCTAGTTACTCCTTACAAAAGAGAGTGTATGGCTCAACAATGGGGTACGCCATTATAGACAGATTTTCGAATAAGTATATTTCTTACTTTTCACTGGCTTTATGATTTACAAAATCCTTAACTAACTAACTCGCCGGCACTATCGAACCTTTAGTTCACGGTCGCACGGACATAATCTCTCATACAATCCTATCCTGAGCTAATGTTCTCCAATCATCACTTGTATAATCTCCTTCCCTCAAATCACGGTTAACTTTATTTTCCTTCCTGATTCTTGGTCTACCAACTAGACGTTTTCCCTCTGGTTTTCTACAAGAGGTTTGTATGCCCCTCTTTCATTCCCCGCTCGTGCCACAAAATCCCTAAATTATAATATCATATTGTCTAATGTCACCCTGGTAGTATAGTAATTAACATGCTTTGCCGGTTCAAACCCCGTAGGATCGATAAATTGTAAAGTGGCCCCACTACAGGCCTCAGGAGGCCCCTTGGGGTAGTGGGAGGTTAGGGCTCCCACTTTTTCTGGACACTTGATGTCAGCCGGGTTGTCAGCCCTGCGTGACGGCCGCCTTTACCCCCAGAACAAGTGTCTGGTACTCGTTTTCGTTAGAGGCTGAGTCGACCCCAGGACCATAGTGCCGCCAGAAGATTTGGACCAGTTTAAAAATCGATAAATTGTAAGACGTAAAATTCCTGACTATGACTTCCTTCGGGAGGGAAGTAAAACCGTGTGATTGGTTTAGGCATGTATAAGAACTTCAAGCCTGAAATAAGGGACCTCCGCTCAATGACCAGATCTTTGCTGCCAAATCTGCGGCTGATCACGAACGACAGCTGCATATCGCTCTACCATTAATTAGAAATAATATTTATGGGTTGAAGAGGGCATTTAAGTCTCTAAAGCAGCCGTAAGAGACAGACCTGGAGCCCTGCTCGTTGATTCTACTGGCGAACTGAATGCAAACTCGACGGGTCAGGGTACAATGAGTATGGGTACATAAAGGGGGGAACTGCTCTTCCAACCCCATGTCTTTTCTTGACTAAGGGACCTCTGAGGGGGCACGCCGTAGCGTAGTGGTTAAGGCACTGCGCTACAAGCCGGAAGGTCGAGGGTTCAAGTCTCGTTGGGGTCAGGATTTTTAAACTGACCCAAACCTTCTGGCGGCACTATGGCCCTGCGGTCGACTCAGCCTCTAATGAAAATGAGTACCAGACGCTTGTTCTGGGGTAAAGGCGGCCGTCACGCAGGGCTGACAACCCGGCTGACATAAAGTGCCGATTGTCTAGAAAAAGTGGGAGCCTTAACCTCCTACTACCCCAAGGGCCTCCTGAGGCCTGTTGTGGGATCACTTTACTTTAAGGGACCTCTGAGGAAAATCTTTGGCCCTTTCACGTTCAGATTTACGTTAGACACATGAGTTGTTAAAAAATGTCCTTACTTAAAACACTGTACAAACACTATAACAAAATCTTCCGATCAGTTACGTTTCAGTTATTCTTTGTTCTATATTTTTTAAGTTACCTTAAGTTTAAGTTCCTCTTGAATAATGTATAATGTCCACCGCTGTGGTCTCGAGGTAGCGGGCCCGGGTTCGATCCCCGGTCGGGGCAGTTTTTCTGGGTGAGGTTTTTATCGGGTTTTTTCCTCACCTGTAAGACAAATGTCAGGAAAACTTTAAGGCCCAAACGGTCCCCGAAATCATATGACCATCATCATCATTATCATCATCATCCTTCACCGGTGTGGAAAGCAACGGAAGCTATCACACCTACAATTCCCTAGTAAAGCTGCAAAATATAGCATAAAAATGCTATGATTGCAGTGAAGGGCGTGCCCTGGGGCAGAATTACTATGGATGGAATGTATCTTATAACATCTCTGTATTTTATTAATTACCAGCTTCTCATATACCGAAGTAAGCCTATATTCGAAGAAAATATTTATATTAAATCATTAGCATTTATTATTCCATCCCATTAACGCAGTTTAACCTCTCACCTTATAGGTACTTTTACGTGTCACACGTCACCCGGACCTTACAGTGGCACGATCTGTCGGGAGAGGGATTTTAACTATGGATCACATACTAGGGCAATCGATAAGTAAAAGGCAACACTGCTATAACATCACACAAACAATTAATTTGATTAATTAAATAAAAATAAAATTTGAATATACAATTCATAATTTGTTAACATGTCTGAAGAAGGTACAGTGTACCGAAAGAGTTGTCACTGAATCATATCTTAATAAATATGAAAATCAAATAAAACTAAGTTTTGTTTTTATTTAATTAATGAATATGGATTTTCATCAAGTAAACACCAACTCAATTGATTACATTAACAATATGGTTGCCACGTCTTCATTATACGTATGTACTTAAATATCACAGACTATTGAACTCATGCCCCAAATGGGAGTCAATGACCAATCCAATTTCAATAATTTTTATTTACAACCAATCACAATCGTGTATCGCCTCGAATTTATCAACGAAAGTTTATCATATTAAAGAAAGCTCCTCCTTTTTAACATTCTGAATAGGTCATAGCATTATTTTGAAGTGACTGACTCTCCAAGAAATACGGCTACCAAATTGTATATATAGTGCATGAATGTCAGCAGATAGCGCATGCGGGAGATAATATAAACACATTTGTAGCAATTGATTATACCACAAAAAATAAACTACTGTTTACACTTTCTTAAACGAATTATTTTCCAGGAAATGAAGTTGCAGAAAAATATAATTGACATATTTACATCATAGGACATCAGAAATTAATTAATACCTATAATGTTGGTTATAAATTTCTCCACTAGGGTGCATTCTTACAATATTGAATTCCTTTGGCAATAAATAATATGATCTGGTTGCAATGATGAATAAAAGAAGCAAATGAAGCGTACCAATCGTTTCTCATTTGTTTCAAACATCGCCGTTTACATTAAATATATACATATTTTAAAATAACTATAGTTAAATAATGATTTGTGAATAAAGAGCTTAATTTATTCGTTAAATAGTCCTAACAAATGCCACTCTTGATTTCGAATTTCTCTAGATAAATTCACTGTCGTGAATTTATGGATAATTTGGAAATCTCATTCACAATTATTGATAATTGCAAATTATATATATATATATATATATATATATATATATATATATATATATACCATGGTATATATATATACCATCTTAAATTCTACCCCCCTTAAAAATAAAACTTTACAAAGATAATGAAAACAACTGGAACTTTAACAAATTTTATAATCTTATCATCTATACTAAAGGAACATTTTCTCGTGGCATTACATATAAAACATGTATTGAAATAATCGTTAGAAAAATGTAAAAATCATTGTAAGTGGTGGGAAATAATTTGAAAAATGGAACCCTAAGAATAAAATTTGACAGGAGTTTTATAAAGGAATTTACAAAATTGCGTCAGATATTGTAAAAAATAGCCAATGAAAGAATAAAACACTTCTTATAAGATGCTGAAAGAAGTACCTACATTTTTAACATGAGCTAATTAAAATTTTTAGAACATACTGCAAAACTCAGTCTCAAAATGTGCAAATAAAATGAGATTTTTTTCCTTAAAATTAGAACACAAACGATAGAAAAAACATAGCTAGGACACAAGTGTACGTTAAAGCGGGATGTTTTCGTGTTGTTAAGCTGAACGTGGAGTTTCGCGATCGTTAAGACGTTAAATTCCATTAGTGCAGAGCGCATTTCCATTCGTAACCACATTGTCGCGTCTCCTGGTTCCCCTCAGAATGCTAATGAGCAACTCACTTCTGCTCAACCGCCAGCACAAAACCTCAAAATGCTATCAATGAACTGTTAGCTTGTATTGCCTATACTTGATTATGTAAAAATTATCATAAGTAACGCCACGAGTGATTTCCAATTTATCTACAGAATTTGTAAATCAAGAGTGGCATTTCTTAGGACTACTTAACGAATAAAATTAAGCTATTTACTAAAATATAATTATTTGAATATAGTTACCGGTGTTTTAAAATATTTATATAGTTAATGTAAACGGCGATGTTTGAAAACAAATTAGAAATGTGAGGTTATGTATATTCACTGCAACTCGATCATATTATTTATTGCCAAATAGGATCGCAATATTGTAAGAATGCACTCTAGTGGAGAAATAATGAAACACATCAAACTATTATAATCAACATTGTAGGTTAATCATTTATATTTTGAATAAACAACTCAGTAAAATCACTGAATCTATTCATTATTTGCTATATTAAATGTATTTGTTGGAGAAAAATAATGGTCTAACCTGTTCACTTCGTGAGTCGTGAATTTATCTACAGAATTTGTAAATCAAGAGTGGCATTTCTTAGGACTATTTAACGAATAAAATTAAGCTATTTACTAAAATATAATTATTTGAATATAGTTACCGGTGTTTCAAAATATTTATATAGTTAATGTAAACGGCGATGTTTGAAAACAAATTAGAAATGTGAGGTTATCTATATTCACTGCAACTCGATCATATTATTTATTGCCAAACAGGATCGCAATATTGTAAGAATGCACTCTAGTGGAGAAATAATGAAACACATCAAACTATTATAATCAACATTATAGGTTAATCATTTATATTTTGAATAAACAACTCAGTAAAATCACTGAATCTATTCATTATTTGCTCTATTCAATGTATTTGTTGGAGAAAAATAATGGTCTAACCTGTTCAAAATATTAAAAAAGGAGGAGCTTTCTTTATCACACAAGCAGGAGCTGATAAAGATAAATCGATAAATAACGAGGCGAAACACGACTGTCATTGGTGTAAAACAGAATTAATTGAAACGTGAATGGTCATTGACTACCATTTGCGACATGAGTTAAATAGTCTTCAAAAAATGGCTAATTTTCCTAAGTACTTTATTCTCAAATACTCGTAATCTCCTTTCCTCCCTTAAAGTAAGAGTCCATATTTCGCATCCATATAATATAACTGGTAGAATAATAGCTTTATATATTTTCAGTTTAACTTTTTTTGAAAGGAGTTGGGACATCAAGAGTCTCTGTAATGCATAATAGCACGCATTTCCAGAATTGAGCCTATGTTTAATTTCCTTGTGCAAATTGAGCATTTGGCATGGGTTCCCTGAAGTAGTCCCCGCCCGGAGAACCGAATGGGGGACTATTTGACCTCCGGAAAATTTTACCCCAGTTGAACCCATGTCCGCATTCCTTGATGGTTGTATTTTTACGGTGAAAGATTGTCACTCTTTCGACCAAGGTACTTTTTTCGTCTGGCTTATCACCTTCGACCAGTCCGGCATGGGTAACCCTATCGGCAGCAATGCTATCGCCGTGCCGGCATAGTTATCGGGATCATTTAAGCAATCCAGGCTTCAGGTTTTTTCTTTTAATCTACAATGGCGCAACAATCCAATGTTGCACCTTAGCCTTTCCTTTGTTATGAATTACTAGGTCAAGTTATTTTAGATACGCTTATTTCTCACAAATGTCATAATTGGTATGCTGTCAAAATATCGACCCAATGAAACATGTAGTTGGCTACTGAGGTATATCTAGGATGAAAAGAGTAGGCAAATTTGCTTAAAGGCCTCTTTATTCTTACCTAAGGATCTTTTACGAGCCTGAAAATCTTCAATTTCGGGACCTGCGATTTAAAGTTCCTCCCAGAGGACTTGCTCCTTGGATGTTTATCTATCTATCTATCTTCGGGTTTTTACAGCTGCTGCCGTCTTCCCGTGCCAAACCTCCAAAGCCTACGGTCTTGGGCATCTTCGATGCTTAGCCCTCTAGCTTGCATTACTGTCTTCATGTTTTCCATGTTAACCTTGGTCTTCCTCTTTTCTTCTTTCTGTTCGGATGCCATTCATATAGTTGCTTCGGCCATCGCTCATCTTCAATTCTTAAAACATGTCCTAACCACTTTAATTCCTTCTCCTCAATTCTTTCAATTATGCTTTCTTCTGCTTCCATTATGTTTCTAATTTCCTTATTTGTGACACGTTCTAATTTAGACTTTCTGGCACTTCTTCGTAAATAATCCATTTCTAGAGTTATTAGTCTATTCTTGTAGTACTTATTGGTTGTCCATACCTCACTTCCGTACATAAAAAATCCATCGACACCGGCCAGATTTGAACCCCGACCCTCGAGACCACAATCAAGGAACATAACCACTAGTCCACCGCGGCCGAACTTTAGGTTCTTTAATATACCACAAATCTACGGCACGGAACTCACGGCTTTATCTTCATACGTAGGAAGCCATGGTCAGGAATGTTACGCCCATGAAAGTGTATATTAACCACTGGTACACCAACAATGACATTTATAATAAATTAAAGAAAAGATAAATGCCTGTTGAAAAATGTTCAACGTTAAATTTGCCTCAAAATCTGGTACAGATAACCACACGTTTTTAGCAAAAGGTAACAAATTAAAAATAAAATAAAAAAGCAACAATGTGCTGCAGGTTTTGCATGTGGCAAACCGAACACTGGTGGCACATCGCAACATAAACCAACATGACGTCATATCCACGGCGCGGCGTACACAGTTTCTTGTGCCAATGGAGAGCGTCCGAACTTTGGCCGCTTTTCAAATTGTTTGCTCCGACACTCACCGTCCTCCCGCGGTTTTCTGTACACTCGTGTTCAGTCTCCAAGCAACTCAGGGGTTTACAAACTTTTCCCCTTCTTAATCAACCATTACAAAACTTTCTTAAATAGTTCAATTACATTAACACAGTTTAACCTCTCACCTTATAGGTACTTGTATGTGCCACGCGCCACATGAGCCTTACTGTCGGGAGAGGGATTTTAACTATAGATTACATACTTTTTTGACCACAGGACATGGGAGGACCTCCCCGAATGATTGATCAGGTGCCATGGCCACCTTCGAGACAACAAAATATTAATAAGAGAGAGACACACACACACCCATATTCATATTAATCGGGTGAATATGATTATTATTATTATTATTATTATTATTATTATTATTATTATTATTATTATTATTATTATTATTATTATTATTATTATTATGGCCAGATGATGTTCGGGGATCGTTTAAGCCTTGAAGTATTCTGACATTTATCTCATGGGTGAGAAAAAAACAAAAAAAAATCACCCAGGAAACTTGTCGCGACCGAGGATCGAACCCGGGCTCACTCCGTACGAGGCAGCGACGCTAATCCGACCTCAGAAGAAGTATCCAGGTACTCGTGAATTCTATTAGAATTGATTCTTAATTTATGTTTCCAATTTTAAATAATAAATTATATGCAATGCTTTAATTTACCTCCTACCTTATAACAAACCGAAATTTTAGGTTATTTCATAATTTAATTAATATATATTTGAGATCCTGCAGCATCTTTGGTCATATCGTGTCTAGCCTCTGTGTATACCAGTAATCTGTGTAGTCTATCTATATATAGTCCACCGGTCCACCGCTGTGGTCTCGAGGTAGCGTGCTGCCTTGTCACGCAGCGGGCCCGGGTTCGATCCCCGGTCGGGAAAGTTTTTCTGGGTGAGGTTTTCATCGGGGGTTTTCCTCACCTGTAAAACAAATGTCAGGAAAACTTTAAGGCCCAAACGTTCCCCGAAATCATATGGTCATCATCATCATCCTTATCATTATCATCATCATCCTTCACCGGTGTGGAAAGCAACGGGAAGCTACCACACATACAATTCCCTAATAAAGCTGCAAGCATACCATGAAAATGCTATGATTGCAGTGAAAGACCTGCCCTCGGGCAGAATTACTATGGATGGATCATAATTTATTTACTTTAAATATTTATTACTTATTTGTTTTGTGCTTTCAGTTATATTTCATTAAAATTCATTGTACAGTATTTAATCTTGGACAATAATAATGTGAATGAAACAACATTTGATAAATTGATTCATAAATCATAACTGAAACAGTGCTGCCTGTCTATCTCTTTAAGTCTGTCGGCTTGGAATTTGATAGGAATTCAATGGAAATGTGCTATTGGAAACTTAGGAATCTTATTACAGGCATCGTACCGACTTCTTGTTTGAACGCTGTTGCCAATTTATATCATTATGCAAGCGTTAGTAGAAAAATTTGATACTGTTTTCTGCTATTCTATTCCACCGTGCAACCAGCGAAATTCGATCGGTGACTTTTAGCGTCGTGTTGATCAATGTTATAACCAGGGAACGGAAGTTCATTCCCTAAAAACATGAAGAATGTGTATGCATTTATGCCGTAAAACATGGCTAAATATGCCACAAAATATGCTGTAAAAATAGCTAAATATGATACAAAATATGCATAATCAATCTGAAATAATTTTAATACAAAAATACGTTATAGGTTTATAGGTAACTTACGTTTAGTCTCTGGATTTTGAAGTTCTTGCTTCATTGCTGTATGCTCCATTACTACTGTTGCAGTTCACAACTAACCAGTGACGTATGTTTTCTGTTGTAAATCTTCGCCTGTTGTCTCTCAGCATAGCTTTGTAGCGCGAAAAACTTCGTTCTACAACGCAAGAAGTAAGAGGGGTTTGCAAATAAACTGTGAGCTGTTCTATTGATAACTTTGTTGGTTTGTTTGGCGTTTTTCCTTCGAGAATATCTCGAATTTCTGCAAGTTTATAATAGCCATGGTTTTTGGAAATAATATGTTCTGTTTTTTCTTTCACTATATCTCCTACATTTCCCGGAACTGAAATTAAACTGGAGATCGTTCTATCGAAATCTGCTAAAGACTGCAGTAAAGGAATACCAACTGCTTCCAATGACCTAATTGCTTTAGGAATAAAATGAAAATGAGATGATATGAATACAAGGTTGTTTTTTTAATTCATTGTCCGATACAGTTTTCTGTGCTAATTCGATAGATGCTGCTTCACTTGAATCAAAAATATTTATAATTTCTTTAATTTTAGAAAAATGTTCTGAATAGTATAGGGCAGCTTCCAGTCATGTGCCCCAACGGTGGTGGGAGGGGAACGTCAGGCGCTATTGTTCTGAACTTTTGAACTCTGGACGGAGCTTTCTTAAACACTTTCTTAACAGACGACACTAGCTTGTCCACTAAAGGATAACATGTTCGAATAGTATCTGATATACGATGAAGGCCGTGTGCAAGACATGTTAAGTGAATCATATGTGCGAAAATACCTTTCAGTGTTGTACCTGATTTTGTCATATAACTAGCAGAATCCGTTATCAAGAGGAGCACATTATCGTACTTAATGCCATCAGGCCACAATAGTTTCAGCGAATCAATAACAAACTGAGTAATTTTTGCATTGTTAGTAACTTCTAACACTGCAACATTCAGAAGATACGGAGTTGTGGGATTTTCTTTACAAAGGGCTCCAACTATAAAATTTGCTATGTAACGACCTTCACAATCCCTCGTTTCATCAACACTAATCCATACAAATTGATTCCTAAGAGTATTCTGAATATTTGATATTACACTGTTGTAACACTGGCTTACATGTGTTTTTCGTAAAGTACTTTCATCTGGTACATGTTCGTTGGTGTATTTCTGAAGAAAATTTCTTAGCGTTGGATTATTGAGTTTAAAGAGAGGAATATCGCATGCTATAAAAACCTCACACAAGTCTGAAGAAAACTGAGTTAACCTACTACCTAAACACTCCGCAAGTTGTTTTTGCTTTGGATTATTTTCCGTTTCACGTTTTTTAATTACTAATTCCTTATGTTTGGATGTGTTTATATGCTGCAACACTTGAAACCGTTTCTCACTGCCTACTTTTTTCTCACATGCTTTACAAAATAAAATTCTATTATCCGTGGAAATAAACTCGTTACGAAATTTAATTACAAATGATTGAAGTCTACCTGAATTACTTAATTTAACTTTTGGGCATGATTTAATAGCGGTATGAGAAGCCCCCTTAACAGTTTACATCCACTTCACCACACACAAAAACTAGACACTTGTTCAATGAACGAAGACACAACTGCTCGTGAGTCCGATGCGTAAGCGCGTTACTGTTGACCGTCCCTGCACGTGGAAGACATACGGGGATTCACCAACTGACCGTGTGAAAAATTGATGCCACCTCACGAAAACTTGAGGGGCTCCCAATGGGTGTGCCATTCATCATTAAACATAAATTAATCATGTTTACTACGTTACCTCTTTTAATTAACTATTTAATTTAAATTAATGAAATGTTAAAATTTAAAAATATTTCAATATTTGAAAAAGACAAATAAGTATACCAAAAATATACTAAATATGCAGCTTCCCTGCATAAATGTTAAAATATGATGCATTTATAAATAAAGGTAAAATATGCACTTTTATGCACAATAAAAGCAATATTATTGTATTCAGAAATTTGTAATTCGTGTAGATAATCTTTCGGCATATTTGCACAAAGAGAGAGAACAAATATGCAAATGCATGAACTTCCGTTCCCTGGTTATAACACATGTCTCCGAAAGAGTCAATTGCTAACATTGTGTTACACATAACCAATAAAACCCAAATCACCATACCAAAATGTTAAAAAAGTTACGCGTTTCGATAGCTATCTTTAGGCTAGTTGTTGACTAGTTCTTCTTCTTCTTCTTCGGCTTTCCCCCACTTATAGGTATGCCGTCTTCAGTTTCCATTTATCTCTATCATTCCAATCTCCCTCTTCCAAATTCCTATCATCCATTATAGTTCTGACGTAGGTTTTCCATTTCCATCTTGGTCTGTCACGTTTATTTCTTCCAGGGGGTGACCATTGGTATATATTTTTTGGCCATCTTTCATTTTCCATTTTTTGTACATGGCCATACCATTTAAGCGTTTGATTTTCAATCCTCTTAACAACAGATGTGGTGACCTTCATTTCTCTCCAAAGGAATTAATTTCTTATTTATCCTGTCTTGTTTTTTTTTTTTTTTGGAGGCTTCTTCTAAAATAATCAAATTCAACTGTTTTCTAATTGTATTTTCTTTTGTAATTCCGTTCAAAGACCAAGTTTCACTTCCATATGACAAAATATTCTGTTATATGCTCTTATAAATTTTCATTTTAGTTTAATACATAAATTCACACGAAATGTAAAAATAAAAACATAATTACGGTATTAGATATATAGGAGTGAAAGAAATTATAGACTCAATTCGGGAAGTCTCGAAGGTATTTGCTAGGTCCTTCGACATTGTAATGTACTACTTACATCTCGTGTGTGTACAACAGAAAAACTATTTATCAGCATGATACCTTTCCTCCTGACTCACCTGTATATATACATCCTCAACTCGTGTTCCAGGGTTGGATCGAGGGATGAGATGAGATGGAGCCCCTATATAGTGGTCTGGGAATGACAAGGGTGCCGACCGACCACGCCTGACACATCATCACAGGAGCAGATGAACGAAATGAAACAAAAGGATGAGATGAGTATGGAGAAATGGTGGAATGAAACTGTGGCAGGGGGAAAAAAAAAGAGAGAAAACCCCGATGAAAACCTGCTCAAGCTCCGTTTGGTCCACCACGAAACCTACATGAAGTGACCGAGACTCGATCTCAACTATTCACATACTTACTTACTTACTCACTGGCACTATCGAACCCATAGGTTCATGGCCGCGCGGACATAATCTCTCCATACATCCCTATCCTCAGCTAATGCTTTCCAATCATTAAAATAATAGCAGGTGCAATTGTTCATGCAACTTCAATTAATTGCCCTTCAAGGAGGAATCGGTTATATCTACTTCCCTCAAATCATAGTTAATGTTGTTCTCCCACCTCATTCTTGGTCTACCAACTGGGCGTTTCCCTTCTGGCTTTCCTACAAGAAGTGTCCATGCACGTCTTTCATTCCCCATACGCGCAATATGTCCTGCCCATCGCAGTCTACGAGACTTAACTGTTCTTATTATATCTGGCTTCCTATAAAGACCATGTAGTTCATTGTTATGTAGTCTTCTCCATTCACCTGTCTGTTCATCTCTCTTTGGTCCAAAAACTTTCCTAAGAACTTTATTCTCAAATACTCGTAATCTCCTTTCCTTCCTTAAAGTAAGAGTCCATGTTTCGCCAACTATTCACATACTGTAACAATAAACTGCTTTTTTTTTTCTATTTGAATTATTACTGGTGGCATAGAACCTTCTTTTAATCTTGGAAGAAAAAGTTAGACTGAGAATACTTTTTATCTCAAGGCCTTTGTTTCAATTCAACCAAACTCTCGCCCTAAATTCGGCAAGTTTTGTAGAGGAGCAGACAGTACTTTGTCTAATTTAAAACATATAGAAGTACTAATGTACACTTAGTCTAGTCAATTAAGAGTTGGTGACATTTATCTTGCGGCCCCTCCCTTTTCCTATTCCCGTCTCGTGGCAGTAGAAGAGAGGATGGGGTTGAACCTTTGTGCATCTAATTCTCCACGGAATCCAAGCCCAACTTCATTCTAGTTTTCCTTACGCTTGGAATTTTACTGCGAGCCTCTCTACATCATTGTGCAATAGAGTTATGGGAAAACCCATGAAAACGCCTCTTTGCAGCTTGAATCGGGTCAGCCTGTCTCAATAACACTGAACAGGCGACAATTTACTACCCTCCTCTACAAGAACGCTCTCTTTATTTCTTGCTGATTTGCAGCATTCTCCATTCAACAATTGTATTATTTAGTATACACTATTGTTTTCAGTAATAGTAGGTTCTCGATTATACAATAAAAGCCAGTTCTGTGAAATAAAAGAAGGTAAAGTAGGCAAAAAAAAAGTTCATAAGTAATGCCACGAGTGATTTCCAATTTATCTAGACTATTTAACTCATGCCACAAATGCTAGTCAATGACCAATCACGTTTCAATTAATGTTGTTTTACAACCAATGACAGTCGTGTTTCACTTCGCTTTTTTTCGATTTTTCTTTATCAGCTCCTGCTTATGTGATAAAGAAAGCTCCTCCTTTTTAATGTTCTGAACAGGTCAAAGCATTATTTTTCTCCAACAAATACATTGAATATAGCAAATAATGAAAAGATTCCTTGATTTTACGCGAGTTGTTTACTAAAAAAATTAATAACCCGTAATGTTGATTATGATATATAGTTTGATGTGTTTCATTATTTCTCCACTTGGGAGCACTCTTACAATATTGCGATCTTATTTGGCAATAAATAATATGATCAAGCAGCAGTGAATGAACATAACCTCACATTTCTGATTTGTTTTCAAACATCGCCGTTTACATTGAATATATAAATATTTTAAAATAACTATAGTTAAATAATGATTTGTGAGTAAACAGCTTAATTTTATTCGTTAAATAGTCCTAACAAATGTCATTCTTGATTTCCAAATTCTCTAGATAAATTTTGAAATCACTCGTGGCATTACTTATGAGAATTTGGAAATCAAGAGTGTTTGTTAGGACTATTTAACAAAAAAATTAAGCTGTTTACTCACAAATCATTATATAACTGTACTTATTTTAAAATATTTATATATTAAATATAAACGGCGATGTTTGAAAATAAATGAGAAACGATTGGTACGCTTAATTTTCTTCGTTTGTTCTATCACTGCAACCAGATCATAATAAATATTATTTATTGCCAAAAGATCGCAATGTTGTAAGAATGCACCCTAGTGGAGAAATTTATAACCAACGTTATAGATATTAATTAATTTCTGATGTCCTATGATGTAAATATGTCAATTATATTTTTCTGCGTAATTTCCTGAAAAATAATTCGTTTAAGAAAGTGCAAACAGTGTTTTTTTTGTGGTATAATCAATTGCTACAAATGTTTTTATATTAACTCCCGCATGCGGTATGTGTTGAAATTCGTGAACCATACATACAGTCTGGTAGATGTATTTCTTGGAGAGTCAGTCACTGCAAAATAATGCTATGACCTATTCAGAATGATAAAATGGAGGTGCTTTCTTTATTATGATAAACTTTAGTTGGTAAATTCTAGGCGAAACACGACTGTGATTGGTTGTAAAAATAATTGAAATGCGATTGGCCATTGACTCCCATTTGGGGCATGAGTTAAATAGTCTTCATAAATGCTGTAATTGTTGTCGTGCTCTATCTGCTCCAATTCTACACTGTCAACTTCAAAGATTAACTTAGAGGAGGCGGCGGAGCATCCATTTAAGCGCCAACAGAGTAGACACTGTTAAATACAGCGTACAAAGTAAATTTATCTAATTTTGAGACACAAGAAACAGTTGTGACATATCCACTTAACTAACTCTAACGGCGCGGATATTAATTATCCAAACATCCCTATCCTGAACTAATGTTTTCCAACCGTTCCCTGTATAATTTACTTCCCTTAAATCATGATTAATTATATTCTCCCGCCTCGTTCTTGGTCTACCAAATGGGCTTTTTCCCTCTGGTTTTCCTACAAGAAGTTCCATGCACGTCTTTCATTCCGCATTCGTACCACGTGTCCTGCCTATCACAGTCTACGAAACTTAACTGTTCTTATTATATCTGGTTTCCTATAAAGACCATGTAGCTCACTGTTAAGTCTTCTCCATTCTCTTGTCTGTTCATCTCTCTTTGGTCCAAAAATTTTCCTAAGAATTCTATTCTCAAATACTCGTAATCTTCTTTCCTCCCTTAAAGAAAGAGTCCATGTTTCGCATCCATATAATATAATTAGTAATATAACGTTTTTTATATTTTTTTTTTCAGTTTAACGTTTTTTTTTAAACGAATTGGGAGGACAAAAGTCCTTGTAATGGATAATAGCACGCATTTCCAGAACTGAGCAATATTTCTTCAAATCTGAAATATGAAGTTTGATTGTCAACATTTACTTTTACTCATTGGTTGTATCTTCTTTTTTTTTTCATGTTGAAGAAGTAATTCTTTTCCCATGTTGTGGCGATGTTTTGAAGCAACTAACTCTCTTCATGCCCGATGTTGTAACATTTTGAAGAAGGATTTGTGTCCTAAAAAGAATTACCGGTTCAGGTTGGGTTTAATTTTCGGTAGAGCTGGAATCTCTTCTCAAGGTCGGATGTTGATACACTGGATAGGAAAACACTTTAAAATCACTGAAAACTGTTTCTTGTAGAAATATTTGTAAATTTATTTACTATTTAATTTCCCAGCAGATCAAGTAAATATGGGTAGTATTATTCTTCACTGTCAATTAAAATAAAATTATTTTATTTTCTTGAATCAATTATTATTCTTGTATTAAATATTACAGTTTATCGGGAGAACTCTTATTGCTTCTATGTTTGTTGAAGGTAGTATGCAGAATGACTAGTGTAATTCTTTTATAATTTTAAAGAACATTATTGCATCACATGATGTTATATTTAAATTCTATTAGTTAATATAATGTTTAAATTTGATTTGTTAAATCAAAAATCTAATTGTTTTAACGTCCAATCAGAGTTTAGTATACTTTCATTTAAAAAATATAAAGTAAAGCAGGTGTTATTACAGTTATAACAGAAACCTTTATAATTCTGACAACAATGACTTAAAACAATTTTAAAAGCATTATTTAGAAAGACTTATGTAATACAATTTATTTAATTGTTACTGAGACATTTTTTATTCAACAATGAATTATTTAGATGTTTTTCTTTATTTAAGTTATATTTAAATATTAAAAGAATTTTAAAATACAGGATTATTAACTTTAACTTTCATATTTATTATGTTATTAAAATCCTGCTTTAATGTTACGCACATAGATGCCAATAAGATTTTTTTCTTTTAGAATGTTTGCACTTCTTCAGAATTTATATAGAAGGCTTCACGGATGCAAGAGCTTTTATTTCGCCCCATGTTATCTTCAACTTGTATATTATAAACAATGTGAACACACTGACAATCAGAAATAAACTGTTTGCTGAATTGTTTACATAATTGGGGATTTGCTAGCACTGCTCGGAAGAAAAAAAAACATAGCTGATTTGCTAACTTAGCAGCCCTAGTCATTCTTAGAATCAGGAAGAGAGATGGAGAGATAAGTATAATAGCATTAACTTAATACTATTTAATATTTCAGAATTATAATTTATATAAACATCGTGAAAAAACGTATTTTATTCAGTCTGAGTTTTATTTTTGTTGAATTTTTTTTCTATCGAGAAAATTTTAATTGAAAAAAGTATTGCTTAGAGAATGTCATCATTTTTACTTGAATCAACGAAACTCAAAGGTTGATTTTTATTTTTATGGATAAATCAGGTATGATTTTTAAATTCATAGCCGCGGTGGACTAGTGGTTATGCTCCTTGCCTCTGATCCCGAGAGTCGCGGGTTCAAACCTGGCCGGGGTCGATGGATTTTTTAAGATGGAAAAATCCAAGGAGCAAGTCCTCCGGGAGGGACTTTAAGCCGTGGGTCCCGAGTCTGGAGATTTTCAGGCTCGTAAAAGATTCTTAAGCCTGAATGAAAAGGCCTCTAAGCAAAATTACCGAATTTTCCCGTCCTAGTACTACCTTGGTTTCCTAGATGTCAGTATGAGGCGGAACGCTGACCACGGACCACTTAAATAACATCTATACGAAAACAAGTGTAACTAAATTAGTATGGTTCAAATTCTTCCCTGTAGGGGGAGAGCGCCTAAATCTCTGTTAAGGAAAACATGGGGTTACAAGAAGAAGAAGAAGAAGAAGATTAAACATAATGATTACATCTTGATTTCTCGGAAAAAAATAATTATCGAATTCAAACCCTGATTAATAAAAACCAGGAAATGCAAAAGTATTATTAAATCCCTGCAATGAAATTGTTTGTAGGCGGCTCCGTGACGCAAGCGGTTAGACGCTCGCCTCTCACTGCTGGGGTTCCGATATCGATTGTCGGTCACTCCATGTGGGTTTCGTGGTGGACGACTGAGCTTGGGCAGGTTTTTATCGGGGCTTCTCCCGTTTTCCCCTGCCACAAATTTCATTCCACCATTTCACCATAATCATCTCATCAATTTCGTTCATCCGCCTCTGTGACGGTGCGTCAGGAGTTGTCGGCCGGTACCCTTGTCGTTCACAGACCTCTATAAATATAGGAGCTTCATCTCATCTCATCCTCGGCCCGACCCTGAGTTGAACACCAGTTGAGGATATTTATTTATTTATTTTTAAGGCAAGTGTTTAAACGTAAACAAAAAAAAAGAACTAAAGTAGGCCTACATGTAAATGCGCCATGATCGAAATAAAGCAGAGTATGGCAAGATAACTGTAGCTGGATAATTATTATGACAATTTAAGTCATGCCGCAAATAGTAGTCAATCACCAATCATGTTTCAATTAATTTTGTTTTACAACCAATCACAGTCGTGTTTCACCTCGCTCATTATCGATTTCTCTTTATCAGCTCCAGCTTTTCTAATAAAGTTCCTCATTTTTAATATTCTGAACAGTTCAGAGCATTACACTGAGCAACAAAAAAAACTTTGTTTTGTCTCAGAAAGAAAAATATGTGATTGTGATAGTATTTTTTCTCCTGAATACAAATATGATATCGGTTTTTCTCCATGACGCAAGGTTTCCGAGAGACAGGAATTTATCATTTCAAACACTTTAATATTTTCTACGTTCGTAACTACACAATATTCGAACATTCGGACTCACCTAGAAAGTAAGAAATTACAATTTTCTGCTATATTTCGCCTGTGGAGCATCCCTCTTGATGGTCCAACAATAATCGGCCAGCATATTAGGATTCCATTTGCTTTGATATCTCTTTTCCATAGCTGAAATCTCCTGATAAAATTGTTCCCCGTGCTCATCGCTCACTGTGCCAAGATAATATATAGGCGAAAAAGCGTTTATTAAAAAAATAATTATTTAAATCCATTAATTTAAATTGAAATAAAAAAACTGTGGATGATGGAGAAATTCATAATACATATTTGAAAACACGATAAAAAACTGCATTAAGCAGAACTATTGGTAGGCCTACTCATGAGACAAAAATCATGTTGACCAGTGTTATTTGTCTCCAACAAATACACTGAATATAGCAAATAATGAACAGATTCCGTGATTTTACTGAGTCGTTTACTAAAAATAAATAAATGAATAACCTATAATGTTAATTATAACATACGCTTTGATGTGTTTCATTATTTCTCCACTAGGGTGATTCTTACAATATTGCTATCCTATTTGGCAATAAATAATATGATCAAGTTGCAGTGAATATACATAACCTCACATTTCTCATTTGTTTTCAAACATAGCCGTTTACATTAAATATATAAATATTTTTAAATAACTATAGTTAAATAATGATTTTTGAGTAAGCAGCTTAATTTTATTCGTTAAATAGTCCTAACAAATGCCACTCTTGATTTCCAAATTCTCTACATAAATTGACTCGTCACTTTGTGAATTTATCGATGATTTGGAAACCACTCGTGACATTACTTATGATAATTATATGGGATACATGATATCGTACCAGCAAAATTTAGACATGGAGAAGAAATTAGGGAAATTTCAACAGATATGTGGTTCAATAAGAAGATATTTGAGAAATAAGACCACAAGGAAAACTCAATTAAAATTTTACAAAACAGTAGCCGTTCCAACGTTAACATACGGGTCTGAGACTTGGCCTTTAACAATCTCTGATAAAAATAAAATGGAGACAATAGAAATGAGATTTCTCAGATTAGTTGCAGGTGTATCTCTAAGATATCAGAGAAGTCAAGATATCAGAGATGAACTACAAATATATAATATAAACGAGAGAATACACACAAATAAACGTAATTGGTTTGAACATGTACAAAGAATGTCAAATAATCGTTTATCAAAACAGCTGCTTCATTATAGGCCCCTAGGCCGAAGAAATGTAGGAAGACCAACATGTCGTTGGAAAGACGACCTGCACCTGCAGCATATAGTGCACCGGGGAGCGGAACGGGTCAACCTTGAAGAAGAAGAAGAAGATGATAATAGTAATAAACGTAGGCCTATATGACCATACCATTCTAGCTATCAGTATCTCACAAATCTAATATTGAATTTTGGACTGTTCTTATCTGATGATTAAGTAGATTATACAGGGGATGATTGGAAAACATTGGCTCAGGATAGGGATATATGGAGAGCTTATGACCGCACGGCCATGAACCTACGGGTTCGATAGTGCCAGTGAGTTAGCTAGTTAGTTACGTCTACAATATTATTATTATTTACTAAATATTTTGATTTAATCTAGATTAAACAATTGAAATATAATTTAGATTTAGATTAGATTTATTTATTTAGCCTGGTGGAGTTAAGGCCATGTGGCCTTCTCTTCCACTCACCAGGGCAAACATATATTACATCAGAATATAACAATCACAATGAACTCTAATATTAAATACTAAATAAAAATTTGATCAAAAAGATAATATCTATTATATTACGATCTATAATGCAACTAGTTAATGTTAGTTAAAATTAAGACTAAAACTAATAATAAAATGTATACAATCAAGACATATTAAATTGTCCCTGTCTAATGTATATATAAAACAAAGAAAAATAATGAGATATAGAAAACTAATTTTACGTTTCTACAATATTTAAAACAAAACAAAATAAAATATTTGTTAATCTTAATATTATTTTCATAGATAATTAAATTGTATTAATTGTTAAAAGAATACTATCAGTGAGGTGTATAAGTTAGTTTGTTATTAAATAATTCTTTAATTTTTTTTTGAAGGATGTTATAGTTTGACATTCTCTGACATAAGTAATTTAATAGGAGGGAGAATAATATTTGGTTAGATTTTTGGATTTCTGAGATGATATTCCGATCATAGGAGGAACCAGTGAAGGCCTTAATAAATGCGGCATTGAATCTACGAATTCTATAAACCATACAGTATACTTGGTTAGACATCAAAAAAAGACGAAATTTTGTGGTTAAATTTCCTTCTTCATTCCTTGCATTTCATGTGTCATTTTAAAACTGCGATAATGAACATCCTTCTTTTGTTATCTTTATTTCGCATCTCAATCATTCATTTCTTGGAAGTTGTCTATACACCGGTACTCGTGTTAAAAATAGGCACAGAGGTCATAAATGTCAACACTGAAGACCCTTGAAGCAAAAAATAAGTTGGTGTGACGAGGTGCTCACTATTGTACAAGTGAAAAGACATATATGGTTATTTTTATTATATCGTAAATTATTAAGTCTTGCATTGTTGTATCAGGGAAGCTGGCATTATCACTAATATTTTATGGCCCTCCCAATTCTTATCGCAATTCTCGTAAAAATTCATGATGTCGAATTCAAAGCTATGTTTTATGAGCATTACTATGCGCAGATAGGTATATGAATCCACACGTATCTGCATCTCGTATATCTATGTTAATATTCACATAATAAACAGATTATATATTGCTGTAAAACTAAGATTAAATTCAAATCTCAAGTATAGGGTGTATCAAAAATAAAACAAAGACATTTATCTGACTGTAGAGTGGTTGTAGAAAAGCAATTGGAGATCCAGGATCTATCTATCTATATTGGCGTTGCCCAATGTTGAGCCATAACCTCTCCTTTGTTACGAGTTACTAACTAACTCACTCACTGGCTCTATCGAACCCGTAAGTTCATGGCCCGGCGGACTTGAGTTCTCCATACATCCCTATCCTGAGCTAATGATTTCCAATCATCCTCCTCCTTCTACTACAAGGTTTAGGCTATGCAGCCTGTTCCGGCGAAGTTAAAAGTGGAGTCCATCTTCTACGTGGTCGGCCAACATCTCTTATTCCTCTGGGATTATACAGGAAGGTTCTTTTTGGTATTCTTTCGTTGTTCATTCTCATTAAGTGTTCTGTCCATTTCTTATTATTTTCGCTGATTTTATCTTCAATTTTATATATATTTAATTCTTCTCGTATAGTTTCATTCCTTATTCTATCCGCTCTTGTGCATCCTTTCACATTTCGTAAAAACAGCATTTCCGCAGTCTGTATCCTGCTTTTATCCCTTGATTTCATTATCCAATTTTCACTTCCATACAACAACAAAGGAACAACCATTGTTTTATATAATTTAAGTTTCGTATCTTTCCTTGTTTTCCGACTTAAGGTTCTTTTTATGGTTCCACAAATAGCCTGAAATTTATTTACTTTATTTTCTCTATAAGTTATATCACATCCTAAATATTGGAAATGTGATACTTGTTCTATTATTTTGTTATCCAGTACAATTTTTGATCTAATTCCATATTTACCAATAAATGCCATTACTTTTGACTTATTTATTGATATTTTACAATTATATCTATTGGCTATTAATTTAAATTTATATGCTAACATTTGGAGCTCATTTTCAGATTCTGCTAAAAGTACAACATCGTCAGCGAATAATAAAGCATTTATTTTATCTTTATTATCAATTAATATTCCTTCATCCCCTGTATAATCTACTTCCCTTAAATAATGCATAATGTTATTCTCCCACCTCATTCTTGGTCTACCAACCGGGTGTTTTCCCTCTGATTTACCTACAAGGAGCTTCCATGTACCTCTTTCATCCCCCATACGTGCCACATCTCAGTAGAAAACAGGAACAAACAACAAAAATTACACAAAACACCTGTGCTGTCTTGGATACGAGGACACCAGGGAACTGTGGGAAATGAAGGTGCTGATCAACTAGCCAAATCCGCAGCATCATCTGAGCTTCAATATTCATTTTCAAAGTGTCCAATATCCTATGTTAAAAATAAACTGTTGGACTGTATCATCACTGATTGGAATGAACATTAGATAAGGAGTGCAAATGGTGCTTTGACTAAAGAACTCTTCTTTCTTACATTACATCGTAGGCTAAAGGCAAAACATTTTATTCGAAATTTCAATTTAACACAATTTATGACTGGCCATGGAAAATTTGGAAGTTGTAAATGTAAAGAATCAATACAATCTGTAAAACATGTTTTATTTGATTGTCCTATATTCGAAAGACAACGATTCTGGTTAAACTTACTTTTAAATGATGATGAGGCTTCTGCCTCAGTGTGTGAAGTGATTTTTAAGAACCAAAATTATTATAAACATTTTATGGACTTCATAACAATATGTAGTATTTTCTAAGACATTTATAGAAAATGTATGTACTTCATAACACTCATTCAAAACCATAAGATAATATTTCTGTTTTACAATGTACAGTATAATACTGTTATAGTAAGCTACAACCCTAACATGCCTTGGTGGTGAAATAGGGTTTCAAAATATTTGGAGATTCAATAATAATAATAATAATAATAATAATAATAATAATAATAATAATAATAATAATAATAATAATAATAATACGTGCCACATGTCCTGCCCGTCACAGTCTACGAGACTTACTTACTTACTTACTCACTGGCACTATCGAACCCGTAGGTTCATGGCCGCACGGACATAAGCTCTCCATACATCCCTATCCTGAGCTAATGCTTTCCAATCATTCCCTGTATAATCTACTTCCCTCAAATCATAGTTAATGTTGTTCTCCCACCTCATTCTTGGTCTACCAACTGGGCGTTTTCCTTCTGGCTTTCCTACAAGAAGTTTCCATGCACGTCTTTCATTCCCCATACGCGCAACATGTCCTACCCATCGCATCTACGGAACTTAACTGTTCTTATTATATCTGGCTTCCTATAAAGACCATGCAGTTCATTGTTATGTAGTCTTCTCCATTCACCTGTCTGTTCATCTCTCTTTGGTCCAAAAATTTTCCTAAGAACTTTATTCTCAAATACTCGTAATCTCCTTTCCTCCCTTAAAGTAAGAGTCCATGTTTCGCACCCATATAATATAACTGGTAGAATAATAGTTTTATATATTTTCAGCTTAACGTTTTTTGAAAGGAGTTGGGACATCAGAAGTCTCTGCAATGCATAATAGCATGCATTTCCAGAATTGAGCCTATGTTTAATTTCTTTGTGCATCTCATTCCTATTTGTGATTATTGTTCCTAGGTATTTGAATTCAGCCAATTCCTCAAAATTTCCCTCATTTGTCATTAGCTGTCCATTTCCATTATATAATGTATTTCTACGTGTGACCATATATTTAGTTTTACTGATATTTACTTCCAGTCCTATTTCTTAGTGTTACTCAATAGTGTGTGCATGTTGGCCTTTAGTATCTCCTCGCTATCGGCCAGTAGTACTACATCATCAGCATAAACTAACAGCTATTAATACCATTCAGTTGTAAGCCTTCCTCATTCTCTAAAGATTTAATGGCATGCTCTAGTACAAAATTAAATAGTAGAGGAGATAGTGCATCTCCTTGCTTCAACCCATTCTGGATTTCAAAAGTGTCTGAAAACTGTTTGCCTACACGCACCCTACTCGTTGAGCCATTTAGACACATTCGTATAAGTCTAACTAACTTTTTAGGAATTCCGAACTCCAGCAGGATACTATATAACTTCTCCCTCTTAATTGAATCATATGCTTTTTGAAGTCTACATATAGTTGATGTACAGTACCATTATATTCCCATTTCTTTTCTAAAATCTGTCTTATACTAAAAATCTGATCTGTTGTAGACCTAAGTCTACGAGACTTAACTGTTCTTATTATATCTGGCTTCCTATACATATCATGTAGCTCACTATTATGTAGTTTTCTCCATTCACCTGTCTGTTCATCTCTTTTTGGCCCAAAAAGTTTCCTAAGAACTTTATTCTCAAAACTCGTAATCGTGTTTCCTCTCTTAAAGTAAGAGTCAATGTTTCATATCCATTAATATAACAGGGGGAATAAGTGTTTTATTTCCAGTTTAACGTTTTTTTTTTAAAGGAGTTGGGACGACAAGTATCCCTGTAATGCACAATAGCACGCATTTCCAGAATTGAGCCTATGTTTAATGTCTTTGTGCATCTCATTCCTGTTTGTAATTTGTTAGGAGTTACTAGACTAAGTTAATTTAGTTACACTCATTTGCCCATAGGTGTCATGAATGGTATGCGGTCAACATATCGACCCAATGAGACATCTATCAGGCAACTAAGATACTTAGTCTGATTTAAGCTCTGTCACAACTTTGAAGATCACTGTAGAACATCCATCCATCCATAGTAATTCTGCCCGAGGGCAGGTCTTTCGCTGCAATCATAGCATTTTCATGCTATGCTTTGCAGCTTTACTAGGGAATTGTAGGTGTGGTAGCTTCCCGTTGCTTTCCACACCGGTGGAGGATGATGATGATGGCCATATGATTTCGGGGACCGTTTGGGCCTTAAAGTTTTCCTGACATGTCTTACAGGTGAGGAAAAACCCCAATAAAAACCTCACCCAGAAAAACTGTCCCGACCGAGATCGAACCCGAGCCCTCTGCGTGACCACAGCGGTGGACCTGTAGAACATAAAAAATGCATAATATATTATTATTTGTGCTTCAATTAAACAACACATTTTCGCAAACGAAACGCACATGCGCTTATTCAAAATGGCCACCTTTCACCTTTAGCCTTGACACAGGCCACCAAACATCGTGGCCAGTCATCTATTGAGGCGCATATGATATTTATGTCCATGTTCACCATCTGCGTAATGCTGAGCAGAACGTTTGATATTTGGGCCCTAATTTTCTTTAGTATAAAAGACAATGGCAGTGCCTATTATTACTTATGGATCCGAAACATGGACAGTGAAACACAACAATCTGCCAGAATACAAGCTGCTGAAATGAGATTCCTTAGACCAATAGCAGGATATCAAAGAACAGACAAAAAACATAACACAGAAATAAGACAACTAAAAGTAGAGGAATTAAACACAACAATAGTGAAACACAGAACAAACTGGAAAGAACACTTAGCAAGGATGACTGAGAATAGAATACCAAAAGCAGCATACAGCTATTCACTACGAGGAGGAAGAAGTTTGAGAAGACCAAAGGAAAGATGGAAACAGCAGCAATTTTGAGTCGAAACAGACTAGTAAATAAGCCTAAACCGTGAAGAAGAAGAAGAAGAAGAATTTTCTTTAGATGAGCGTTCAGATAGTTCCCGGTAGTTAGGCGATAAGCTTTAAGGGTCGGTTTCACCAACAGAGGTAACTGTATAACGCTAGTTTAAGCTATGCATTATACATAGGGAAAACTGGCGTAATAAAGTTACTTCTGTTGGTGAAGCTGACCGTAAGTCCAAGATTACGATTTAATATCCTTGAAACACTCACTCGCGACATTCCAGTCTGTTGAGCTATTATCTTTTTGCTTTCGGGCTGGACTTCTTCGAACTCGGGCCCTTATCTTATCACCTCCAGAGT
The DNA here is from genome assembly GCA_030220185.1 of Diploptera punctata. Classification (NCBI taxonomy): domain Eukaryota; kingdom Metazoa; phylum Arthropoda; class Insecta; order Blattodea; family Blaberidae; genus Diploptera; species Diploptera punctata. The sequence goes on along the minus strand of JASPKZ010010665.1, from coordinate 3,210 downwards.
TCGAATTGTGCGAGAACGACCAGATATTACACAATCATCAACGGGGTCAAGCTGTACGAATCTCTGTATAGTCCGGTATACAAATCTGAGTGATATTCCAAGTGGTTTTAATAATTTGAATAATAATAATAATAATAATAATAATAATAATAATAATAATAATAACAATAATAATAGCTTTATTTTACCTGGCAGAGTTAAGGCCTTAAGGCCTTGTCTACCACTCAACCAGGTTTTAAAAAAAATAGTCTTTCATCTAAATTACAATATGTTAAGAATACAATGCAATTAATATTTATAATGTATTTTAATTTACTCTAAATGTAACGAATTAAATATATAATATGTACAAGATATATAAAAAACGATAAAAAGATTAATGACATAGTATAAAATTAAATAAATAGAGAAAAATTAATTATTAGACTTAAGAATGTTACTTGCATCGTTCTTGCACTTGTGTAGCGATATAACTGTCATATGCGCTGTTGATTCCCACCCACCAAATGCTATGAAACCTTTGTTTCTGTCTTGCAAATGGTGGCTTCTTTACTAAAAGGACATTTATTTGGGAATTTTACATTACATTATAAAGCCAGTATGGCTTCTTTCAATGTTTTTTTTTATTATTCATTGACCTAGATACTGCAATACGATGTTCCTTTGCTGTCCAGTCCATCTTAAATATCGGTGCAGATTGCGAGTGTTACAGGTTTACAGTATTTAGTAGAGGATGTGAGCTTACGAGACTCTTATCTTCATTCCCCTCTTACTTCCTGTGAGAGATAGGAATTCTATGACAGAACTTACGAACAGATTAGATATTATTAGGATGTTGAAATAGGTAAATTTTGTTTAAAGGCCTTTTTTATTCAGGCTTAAGGATGTTTTACTGACTATTTAACTCATGCCCCAAATGGGACTCAATGGCCAATCACGTTTCAATGATTTCTGTTTTACAACCAATCAGAGTCGTGTTTCACGAAATATTTATCAGTGTTATAATTACCATATTAAAGAAGACTCCTCCTTTTTAATATTCTGAACAGGTCTGACCATTATTTTGCAGTGGCTGAGCCTGTGAGAAATACGGCTACCAGATTGTATATATAGTGCATGAATGTCAACACATGCCGCATGCGGGAGTTAATATAAATACATTTGTAGCAATTGATTATACCACCAAAAAAAGTAACCACTGTTTGCACTTTCTTAAATGTATTTTTTCCCAGGTAACATCCAGAAAAATATAATTGTCATATTTACATCATACGACATCAGAAATGAATTAATATACAGTTTGATGTGTTTCATTTTTTCTCCACTAGAGAGCATTCTTACAATATTGCGTTCCTTTGGCAATAAATAGTATGATCTGGTTGCAGTGATAAATGCGCCACCAACTATTGAAAGACACTATTGATAAGTTTGGTGTACGCAATGTCTGGACATTGGACGGTGTTATATTCGCTAAGGTTGGTGAATCAAAGAAGCGTATCACCAGTGCTAGGGACCTGTGTTAATTTAAGCCTTTAGCGTATTATAGGGTATGTTTTTTTTATAACATATAATTTAAAAACTATTTAATTATTCTATATCTTATTTTTAATATATATCAACTTTTTTTTCAATAATTCTTAAATTAATAATTAAGCTATAGCAATTTCTCTAGGCTAATTAGGTTAACATTTACTTTATTTTCTTAGAATAGTCCAATTGATTTTATTATTACTAATATTTATTTTTCTCTGCTCCTAATAGTGTGTTAATTCAGTTAAAATTTTCATTATTTGTAAAAGTTGGTACAATTGATCTTCCAAGTTTTAGTCAAATATTTGAAGTCCCTGAACTGCTTTCAACACGACCATCCCCCAGGCAAATTCCTACCCTTTCTTCAAATGACAATGCCAATGAATCCTCACATTCTTCTCACCCCACCACTGCCTACCTGCTAAAAGAATGTTTTTCTCCTCGTTCAACTACTCTTAAATCGCCCATATTAATGCTCAAAGCATTCTGCCTCACATTCATGAAATTCGACATTTATTTTCCGAGATTTCTCTGCATGCGATCTTAATATCTGAGTCCTGGCTTAAACCTTCCCTTCACTCCTCACTTGTTGATATTGACGGGTACACCCTCTGTCGCAATGATAGACTAGGGAAAAGAGGTGGGGGAGTTGCGATGTATATCAAATCGAACTTAGAGCCCAAAGTCATTCTTCACTCCTCCCCTGATTACAATGCACGACCAGAATTCCTCTTCATTGAAATTTCAGCTAGTTTACAGAGATGTCTCCTGTGTGTGGTGTACAAACCTCCGAAAGTAGAGTATCTTAGTGACATAAGAAACACCCTTATTAAGTTTACTGCCGCATTATCAGCATGTTATAGTAATGGGCGACTTTAACTCTAACTTACTTTCTTCCTCATCATCATCATCATCAGAACTACTGGCATTATTTCACGCATGCAATATGTATGTCTTGCCTTTACAACCAACTCATCACACATCGACGACTGATACATTAATAGACATCATAGCCACGACAAATTCACAGAAAATTATAAACTACGGACAAATATCTGCCCCCGGCATATCAGCCCATGACGTCATATATATCGAATACTCTCTCCAGTGTCCTAGGACTCGTCCTAAATTATTAACGTATCGAAATTTAAAAAATATTAACCAGCAAGCTCTAATTGCAGACGCTATCGACATGCCGTGGCATGATATTTGGACCCTATTCACAATTGACGAAAATTGCTTAAATTTAACAATATGATATTAGAACTTTACGACAAACATGCCCCCTTGAAGACTAGACGAATTACTAAATCCCCAGCTCCCTGGATGTCCCACGAAATTCGACTACTGATGGCTGAGAGGGATGCTGCTTTTCGAAAATATAGACGGGACAAAAGTGACGCTAACTTAAGACAATATAAGACATTAAGAAACAAAACGAATCAAAACATTAGGAACGGTAAGTTGCGGTATGCTCATAGTCTCATTGATCCAAACACAAATGCAAGTGATATGTGGAAACGTATTAGATCAATGGGTCTACGGCAGCCGACAACCAAAGGAGAGAGCATTAACATATCACTGACGATCTAAACCAACATTTCACATCATATGCCACACTTAACATAAACACTACGACCAAACAACAAACTATAGATGAGCTCCTATCCACACCTACTC
>JASPKZ010010664.1:402500-494873 GCA_030220185.1 Diploptera punctata | reverse complement strand
TCTGCTCTCTTCTGTGTGTGTCTCTCTACTCTGTCTGTCTCTCTCTCGCTCTGTCTGTCTCTCTATCTTGGTCGTTCTCTCTTTCTTCTGTGTCTCTATCTCTCTGTCTGTCTCTCTCTCTCTCTTGTCTCTCTCTCTCTGTCTTGCTCTCTCTCTCTCTTCTGTCTCGCTCTCGTCTGTCGACTCTCTCTCTCTCTGTCTCTCTCTGTCTCTCTCTGTCTCTCTCTGTCTCTCTCTCTCTCTCTGTCTCTCTCTCTCTCTTGTTTCTCTCTCTGTTCTCTCTCTGTCGTGTCTCTCTATCTCTCCTCTCTCTCTCTCCTCTCTACTCTCTCTCTCTCTCTCTCTCTCTCTCCCTTCTCCCTATACCGCTGCCAATTCACGGGTGACTGGCTTCGCTCGCTGGCTTGGTGACAGCTAGTGGTGCTGTCCATTGTGCCTGTTTCCAGGTCTTGTTGTTCGTCCCTTATCCACGAATTTCCGTTTGTATTCAGTAATGGGCTTAGCTGGTTGGCCCTAGCCTACACCGAGGTTTATTAGGGTATTTGATTTTTAGCAATGGATATTTGTTACAAAGGCGAGTAGGTCTCGCTTGATTGGGACATCATAAATTGTATCAGAGAAGAGCTCGGCTCGATTCAGAACCCGAATGAGCCACTCCACTCTGCGCTCACCTTTCCTTCCTTGATTTCTCCATGCTGGGTTCTATGCTTGGTTTAATTCGTCGAATATGTTTCGATGAATAGTACACCCTCGCGGAAGGTGCCCTATACTGCGTACCGTTCGATTTTAATGTTCATTTATGTTTTGAAATATGGTAGTAACTGTTTCAGTTATGAACTGACAGGCTTATATCTTCGCCACAGATTATATAGGGAAGGATAGGGAAATTTATCGGTCTCTAATGGAGACTGTTCCAGTGTGAAAACATCCACGAAAGGGGAAGTAGATGTTCCTAGAGATCTCTAGAATCAGAACCTAGACATTTCGATGGTCTGTGCGGGTATTTATACTCGTGAGTTGGCGACTCACGAATCTATTTTTACCATTGTGAAACCACTATTCTCGCCTTCTCCCGCGAAATTCAAACGTCGTAATTATGATGTGTCACAATATTTTTGTCTATTGTTATTATTTGTTCATTTTTATGGTCCAACTAAAAATTGCCATAGACTGTAGTAAAATTTATTAAGTGAAAGAAATGTGTTTTGTTGATTCATGTGTATTTTACAGACCTACATCAAAATATACTTTAATAACGTAAATTGTGTAAAACTTTTGTTATTCCTCGTATAACTTGAATAAATTAATAAACCCGATTCAAATGCTTCCACCACAGCTTTCATGTGGACCTACAGTAACGCCTATATCCATTACCCAGCTCAGAGAAATGTAGTTGCGAATTTTGGTTGTATATAGGCTACATATTATTTTACTTCTTTACACACACACACACACACACACACACACACACACACACACATATATATATATATATATATATATATATATATATATATATTTGTACACGTACATATATTTTAGAGTGTTTGCTTTTCTCAAACTGTTGTAAATCTGTGTCTATGTTCTATTAACGTTATATTGAAAAAAAAACATATTTCCATTTATTTACTACTTTTTAAAATGAATTTAATGAGAAAATTCGATTATAGAAGTTAATTACATCAATCCAGGGGGCACGCCGTTAGCATAGTGGTTAAGGCACTGAGCTACAAGCCGGAGGGTCGAGGGTTCAAGTCCCATTGGGGTCAGGATTTTTAAACTGACCCAAACCCTCTGGCGGCACTATGGCCCTGGGGTCGACTCAGCCTCTAACGGAAATGAGTACCAGACGATTGTTCTGGGGGTAAAGGCGGCCGTCACGCAGGGCTGACAACCCGGCTGACATAAAGTGCCGATTGTCTAGAAAAAGTGGGAGCCTTAACCTCCTACTACCCCAAGGGCCTCCTGAGGCCTGTTGTGGGATCACTTTACTTTACTTACATCAATCCAAGGCTTATATGAAGAAACTAAAGTAGTGATAAAACTGATGGAAAAAGGTCAGAAGAAATTTTAATAAATCAAGGAGTTAGACAAGGGTGTAGTCTATCGCCCACTCTTTTTAATATATATATCGACGATATTATGAAACAATGGAAAATTATAATTGACAATGGCCTTACATTGAACAATAACTCAAGTATTAATAACTTACTTTTCGCCGATGATTTAGTCTTACTACACCATGATGAAGATCTGTTACAATTGGCTGCTTACAAACTAAATGCAATATGTAGCGATTATAATTTTAAAATTTCAATAAGTAAAACAAAAGTAATGGCATTTTGTGGAAGAAATATTCTGCGTGCAAAAATAGTAATTAGAGACGAAATTATTGAACAAGTATCCCACTTTAAATATTTAGGATGTGACATCAGCTATGGGTATGACAATAATATTGAACACAAAACACATCAGTTTCAAGCTATTTATGGTACAATAAATAGAACATCGAATAATAAAGCCCATAAACAAACAAAATTAAAATTTTATAAAACAATGGCTGTCCCTGTCCTTTTGTATGGGAGTGAATCTTGGATTACCACTACCAAACAAGAAAGTAAAATCCAAGTAGCCGAGATGAATTTTTTAAGAAGAGTAAAAGGCTGCACTAGAATGGACCAGATAAGAAACGAGGATATCCGTGAAGAACTGCAGATCTAATCAATAAAAGAAAAGATATTTAACAACAAGGTACAGTGGAAAGAACATGTAGAAAGAAAGGAAGAAAGAAGATTATCATAAGTAATGCCACGAGTGATTTCCAAATTATCGATAAATTCACGACTCACGAAGTGAGGAGTGAATTTATCTAGAGAATTTGGAAATCAAGAGTGGCATTTGTTAGGACTATTTAACGAATAAAATTAAGCTGTTTACTCACAAATCATTATTTAACTATAGTTATTTTAAAATATTTATATATTTAATGTAAAACGGCGATGTTTGAAAACAATGGAGAAACGATAGGTACGCTTCTACCGCTTCTTTTGTTTATCACTGCAACCAGATCATACTATTTATTGCCAAAGGAACGCAATATTGTAAGAATGCTCTCTAGTGGAGAAAAAATGAAACACATCAATCTGTATATTAATTCATTTTTGATTGTCGTATGATGTAAATATGAACATTATATTTTTTCTGGATTATTACCTGGGAAAAAATACATTTAAGAAAGTGCAAACAGTGGTTTCTTTTTTTGGTGGTATAATCAATTGCTACAAATGTTGACATGTAAGCACTATTATATACAATCTGGTAGCCGTATTTGTTATAGGCTCAGTCACTGCAAAATAACGGTCAGACCTGTTCAGAATATTAAAAAGGAGGAGCTTTGTTTAATATATGATAATCCTAACACTGATAAATATTTCGTTGAACACGACTCTGATTGGTTGTAAAACAGAAATCATTGAAACGTGATTGGTCATTGACTCCCATTTGGGGCATGAGTTAAATAGTCAAGTAAAATCTTCCATTATTTTCCAAGAGGAAGAAGAGATGTCGGACGTCCTCGGAAGAGATGGTCTTAGATCTATTAGTGAAGACGGAACAGGCAACTCTTGCCTAAACCAGGAAGTGAAGAAGAAGAAGAATTACATCAATTTCACTTCCATGTCTTATTTTCGCATAATTGAAGGTAAATTTGTAAGTTAATATGAAGAAAATATACAACAAAGAACATTGACTCAAGGTAATGTGTTCAATTGGCTGGTAAGATGCCAATGTAGTGTGGTTAATAACCCGTTTTCCAATTTGATAATTAATAGAAGTTTATAAACATCTAGATAATTTTAAGGATTAGGAAAAACAATATACTTCAGTAAAATAAAACGAAATCGATAACATGTTTGTCTGAAGATAAATCGTGAAGGAAAAGAAGAAAGAATTAAACCAACGAATGAAAAATAATGGAGACAAGAAAATCTGACACTCTAAAACAAATTATGCAATCGTACATATGGCTGAAACCACATAAAAATGGATACGATTGTTTAATAACTCTGGTTTTATAATTTAGTTGATTACAAATTATTCATTAAAGGCAAACATGTTTATCTATAAGAGTTTTACAGAGAAAATAAATATTATTGGTATATGTATTTAATTAAGAGTAAATGAAAAGTGGAACAAAATTCTGTAATGCCATTGAATTATTTATGTGCATGTGGAAGAAAAACAAATACGTAATTCAGCTATTTACAAGTAATCTAAACGATTACAAAAACATATTTTTATGATGATTTTGATATTACAGAATTTGCAAGAACATTCATAGCACAGGAATATGACTTTTTTAATACCGTACTAGAGCAAATGTAAATTACAATCTCGTAATTTTGTTTATGCTTTAACAAAAATATCGACCTCGCTGTCCTATTTTTCCGTTAATAAGCTATTCAAATTTTAATTTTAGTTCATATAAAAGCATTCAATATATTTCGTCACTAATTCCTGTTATGGTAGGTCATTTCGTTTCGAAAATATACCACCAAGATCCTATTCATGGAAATGAATCTGATAAGCCTCCTGCAAATAGACACATTTATCTTGCTGCAGTTTATTAAGTGGAGAGATTTTTTTTTAAAGATAGCATGCAGGCTATTCTAGTGTAAGGAATTTATCAGCAGAAAACTCAATTTGTAAACAAGTGTATTTTTCCCAGAATCACATGAATTCATTTTAAAATTATATGGCTGTTGCTTCATCTTATCCCGATTGCAAGAGGGATCTTCACAAACTTCTTTTCTACTTGAATTAAGCCTTTCAAAGAAAACATCGAATCTACTCTAGTGAACGGGAAAATTGAGTATTCAAATTAAATGAAAACTTTTTTCTGTTAAATTTACTAAAGAATTCTCTCGGTGTTCCTTAACCACTCTCAAAGTGTTGTATTTCACTTTGAAGACTTAAAAATCGGGTTACCTCAAGATGTGGATTCTGCTTTCCATATTGTTAAATTAACAAAAGAGTTAATCTTTCGCTTATTACCTCAAAATATGTTATAGAAAATCCAAGCAGGTTGAATCCTAAATAATAAAATATTACATAAACTTATAAGAAAGAATGCTGATATGAGGTTAGGAGTAAATTCAATTTATTTGAATATGAAATGAGTTTGAAATCCAGTGAAAATCTCCAAGGTTATGGGAAGATTATATATATATAATAAGAAAAACATCGGTCCAATGGCATATATTATAGCACATAAAATACCTCAAGCAGCCTAAGATATCATGTCTTGGTTCGCGTAAATTCAATTTTGTCATGAAATTTCGACCTCACTTGAAAATAATTGTTTTATAATCTTACTCATCCTAATTAAAATTGTCTTTAAATAAATAATAGTTTTAAAAAACTAAAACAACACGCTTTATTAGAAAACCGAACTAAAAACTGAAAAATAATTTTAATTTCCAACACGGTTGGGATAAAATTTAATTTGTCAACAAAAAAAAATCATCTCCAACACATCTAGAATAAAACTAGAGTTCCCGTTGGGGTCAGGATTTTTAAACTGACCCAAACCCTCTGGCGGCACTATGGCCCTGGGGTCGACTCAGCCTCTAACTGAAATGAGTACCAGACGCTTGTTCTGGGGTAAAGGCGGCCGTCACGCAGGGCGGACAACCCGGCTGACATAAAGTGCCGATTTGTCTAGAAAAAGTGGGAGCCTTAACCTCCTACTACCCCAAGGGCCTCCTGAGGCCTGTAGTGGGATCACTTTACTTTACTTTACTTTACTTTATCTAAAAAAAAATAATTTTACCATCAAACGCGGGGCGTGCTTTATATCAATTAATATATTTGATAATAAACGGATATTGGTAAAAGTGCAGTCTGTAAGAAGAAAACGTAAAAATCCTAAAAAGCATCCCACGCTTGTGGTCGTAATATTTTATTTTTTGTAGATAACTCTAGTCTTATTATTGTAGATGTGTTAGAGATGACCTTTTTTTGTTGACCACTTTAATGTTATCCCAAGCGTGTTGGAAATTGAAATTATTTTTCATTTTTAGCTCGGTTTTCTAATAAAGCATGTTGTTTTAGTTTTTTAAACTATTATTTATTTTTTTAATTTTTGTTTAATTGATTGTCATAAACCGGAATCCCAAGAAAATTTAATTGCTTAATACTCTTCTAAAAAATCCTCCGGGCCAGATTTGAACCAGCGACCTATGGATTACTCAAATTTTATACCGCTACAGTCCACCGCTCTACCAAATGAGCTCTTACAACGATTGACTATAAAGTCGATAAGTCCGCAACCTATTATACCGGTTTTTGTTTTCTTTTGTTTTTGATTTTCTGATGATTCTCGCCAGGATTTTAGAAAAAGTTGTGAAATTATTGTATTGTCGTTTGTCCATTACAAGTATACCTAGTTTCAAGGCGACCCAATGTTTTTAAGTGGGTGAAAATCGTGCTCAAATATTCCGTTACATAGATAAAGGTCAAGCTAATATAAAGCGTGTAAAAATGGTTATAATATCATAATTTGCCTTATCCTTCACTGTGTATGTACCTATTATTTAAACACCAAATTAACAGACTACAATACCGAATGTCAGTTAAGGCATATTCACAATGAAAATCAAACCTAAAATAATATAAACACAACATATTTTGATTAGGCTATTCAATGGGAAACGGTCCCCGAAATCATATTGCCATCATCATCATCCTTATCATTACCATTATCAGCAACATCATCATCTTTGACAGGTGTGGAAACCAACGGGAAGCTACCACACCTACACAATTCCCTAGAAAAGCTGCAAGCATAGCATGAAAATGCTATGATTGCAGTGAAGGACCTGCCTTCGGGCAGAATTACTATGGATGGATTCAATGGGACTATTAATAAATAATAGTTTTAAAAAACTAAAACAGGACGCTTTATTAGAAAACCGAAATAAAAATTGAAAAATAATATTAATTTCCAACACGCTCGGGATAAAATTAAAGTGGTCAACAAAAAATCATCTCCAACACGTACTCGTATTATACCAGGTTTCAGGTTTTTGATTTTCCGATGGTTCTGGCCAGGATTTTAGAAACAAGATACGAAATTATTGTATTGTCACGGGTCCTTTACACGTATACAAAGTTTCAAGTCTATCCAATGTTTCTAAGTGGGTGAAAATCGTGTTCAAAGATTCCGTTACACAGATACAAAGACACTTTTTTGATTTTCTGATCATTCTGGCCAGGATTTTAGAAAGTAAATATGAAATGATTGTATTGTCACGGGTTATTTACAAGTATACAAAGTTTCAAGTCGATCCAATGATTTTAAGTGGGTGAAAATCGCGTTGAAAGATTCGTTACATAGATAGATAGATTAATAGACAGATGCATAGATATAGATAGATAGATAGATAGATAGATAGATAGATAGATAAATAGATAGATAGATAGATAGATAGATAGATAGATAGATAGATGTGAAGCTAATATAAAGTTAAGTAAAGTGATCCCACAACAGGCCCGGAGGCCCTTGGGGTAGTAGGAGGTTAAGGCTCCCACTTTTTCTGGACAATCGGCACTTTATGTCAACCGGGTTGTCAGCCCTGCGTGACGGCCGCCTTTATCCCCAGAACAAGCGTCTGGTACTCATTTCCGTTAGAGGATGAGTCGAATCCAGGGCCATTGTGCCGCCAGAGGGTTTGGGTCAGTTTAAAAATCCTGACCCTAACGGCACTTGAACCCTCGACCCTCCGGCTTGTAGCCCAGTGCCTTAACCACTACGCTACGGCGTGCCCCTGAAGCTAATATAAAGCGGGTAAAAATCTAATATAAAGTGGGTAAAAATTACCTACTTGTAGCTTAGAAACAAAATACATAATTTTTAAAGAGCTCAAACGGTAAAAGTCCATGTTTGCATCTGTATCAAATGTAATAACCAACTAACGAGAGAGAAGGATTCGACAATAACAATGCTTTGATTACACTGTTTTGAGGTTATAAATATACAATAAACATTCATGGAGAAATAATATTAAAACATTGTCCGCTGTGATAGCTCAGTAGGTAATATCCCCTCACTATTATGGTTGTCCAGCGGCTCGCTTTGTTTTCCCGCAGCTATTATATATCAATAAATAAAAAGATGCCGACTACCGCCACTGTAATAATTCCGCATGTTAATCATTGTCAAGCATTGTCGCGCGGCATCCGCTTCTATATAAACAGACAACCATCATAGTGAGGCGATAATAGCATACGTGTTTTCTGACCAGCGGCCCACGTTTTGACAACCCGCCAGGGTTGAACATTTTAATTGTTGAATTGATTAAATTAGATTAAATGATTAATTATGTGGGCAGGAGGGATGGCGGTGAATAAATTTTAATAATTAAATTGTGCAACAATCCCTCCGAGGTGCTTATGTTGAGAGAACATGTGACGCTGTCGATAGCGATTACTCATTTGGATTAAGGACGTGAAGTCTGGCGGACTCCTTGGTGATTTTTTAACAGTAGTAGTCCATGTGCCGGCACCAGGTATCACCGATATTCATTAACTTATCTTCGTGTTGTCCACCGCTGTGGTCTCGAGGTAGCACGCAGCGGGCCCGGGTTCGATCCCCGGTCGGGGCAGTTTTTCTGGGTGAGGTTTTTATCGGGGTTTTTCCTCGCCTGTAAGACAAATGTCAGGAAAACTTTAAGGCCCAAACGGTCCCCGAAATCATATGGCCTTCATCAACATCACGCAGCGGGCCCGGGTTCGATCCCCGGTCGGGGCAGTTTTTCTGGGTGAGGTTTTTATCGGGGTTTTTCCTGGCCTGTAAGACAAATGTCAGGAAAACATTAAGGCCCAAACGGTCCCCGAAATCATATGGCCTTCATCAACATCACGCAGCGGGCCCGGGTTCGATCCCCGGTCGGGGCAGTTTTTCTGGGTGAGGTTTTTATCGGGGTTTTTCCTGCGCCTGTAAGACAAATGTCAGGAAAACTTTAAGGCCCAAACGGTCCCCGAAATCATATGGCCTTCATCAACATCACGCAGCGGGCCCGGGTTCGATCCCCGGTCGGGGCAGTTTTTCTGGGTGAGGTTTTTATCGGGGTTTTTCCTGGCCTGTAAGACAAATGTCAGGAAAACATTAAGGCCCAAACGGTCCCCGAAATCATATGGCCTTCATCAACATCACGCAGCGGGCCCGGGTTCGATCCCCGGTCGGGGCAGTTTTTCTGGGTGAGGTTTTTATCGGGGTTTTTCCTCGCCTGTAAGACAAATGTCAGGAAAACTTTAAGGCCCAAACGGTCCCCGAAATCATATGGCCTTCATCAACATCACGCAGCGGGCCCGGGTTCGATCCCCGGTCGGGGCAGTTTTTCTGGGTGAGGTTTTTATCGGGGTTTTTCCTCGCCTGTAAGACAAATGTCAGGAAAACTTTAAGGCCCAAACGGTCCCCGAAATCATATGGCCTTCATCAACATCCTTATCATTATCAAAATCGTCATCATCCTTCACCGGTGTGGAAAGCAACGGGAAGCTATCATACCTACCATTCCCGGTAAAGCTGCAAGAATAGCATGAAAATGCTATGTTTGTAGTGAAGGACCTGCCTTCGGGCAGAATTGCTAAGGATGGATGGATCATATGGCCTTCATCAACATCCTTATCATTATCAAAATCATCATCATCCTTCACCGGTGTGGAAAGCAACGGGAAGCTACCATACCTACCATTCCCGGTAAAGCTGCAAGAATAGCATGAAAATGCTATGTTTGTAGTGAAGGACCTGCCTTCGGGCAGAAATGCTATGGATGGATGGATCATATGGCCTTCATCAACATCCTTATCATTATCAAAATCATCATCATCCTTCACCGGTGTGGAAAGCAACGGGAAGCTACCATACCTACCATTCCCGGTAAAGCTGCAAGAATAGCATGAAAATGCTATGTTTGTAGTGAAGGACCTGCCTTCGGGCAGAATTGCTAAGGATGGATGGATCATATGGCCTTCATCAACATCCTTATCATTATCAAAATCATCATCATCCTTCACCGGTGTGGAAAGCAACGGGAAGCTACCATACCTACCATTCCCGGTAAAGCTGCAAGAATAGCATTGAAAATGCTATGTTTGTAGTGAAGGACCTGCCTTCGGGCGAGAAATGCTATGGATGGATGGATCATATGGCCTTCATCAACATCCTTATCATTATCAAAATCATCATCATCCTTCACCGGTTGTGGAAAGCAACGGGAAGCTACCATACCTACCATTCCCGGTAAAGCTGCAAGAATAGCATGAAAATGCTATGTTTGTAGTGAAGGACCTGCCTTCGGGCAGAATTGCTAAGGATGGATGGATCATATGGCCTTCATCAACATCCTTATCATTATCAAAATCATCATCATCCTTCACCGGTGTGGAAAGCAACGGGAAGCTACCATACCTACCATTCCCGGTAAAAGCTGCAAGAATAGCATGAAAATGCTATGTTTGTAGTGAAGGACCTGCCTTCGGGCAGAATTGCTAAGGATGGATGGATCATATGGCCTTCATCAACATCCTTATCATTATCAAAATCATCATCATCCTTCACCGGTGTGGAAAGCAACGGGAAGCTACCATACCTACCATTCCCGGTAAAGCTGCAAGAATAGCATGAAAATGCTATGTTTGTAGTGAAGGACCTGCCTTCGGGCAGAATTGCTAAGGATGGATGGATCATATGGCCTTCATCAACATCCTTATCATTATCAAAATCATCATCATCCTTCACCGGTGTGGAAAGCAACGGGAAGCTACCATACCTACCATTCCCGGTAAAGCTGCAAAAATAGCATGAAAATGCTATGTTTGTAGTGAAGGACCTGCCTTCGGGCAGAATTGCTAAGGATGGATGGATCATATGGCCTTCATCAACATCCTTATCATTATCAAAATCATCATCATCCTTCACCGGTGTGGAAAGCAACGGGAAGCTACCATACCTACCATTCCCGGTAAAAGCTGCAAGAATAGCATGAAAATGCTATGTTTGTAGTGAAGGACCTGCCTTCGGGCAGAATTTGCTAAGGATGGATGGATCATATGGCCTTCATCAACATCCTTATCATTATCAAAATCATCATCATCCTTCACCGGTGTGGAAAGCAACGGGAAGCTACCATACCTACCATTCCCGGTAAAGCTGCAAGAATAGCATGAAAATGCTATGTTTGTAGTGAAGGACCTGCCTTCGGGCAGAATTGCTAAGGATGGATGGATCATATGGCCTTCATCAACATCCTTATCATTATCAAAATCATCATCATCCTTCACCGGTGTGGAAGAGCAACGGGAAGCTACCATACCTACCATTCCCGGTAAAGCTGCAAAAAATAGCATGAAAAATGCTATGTTTGTAGTGAAGGACCTGCCTTCGGGCAGAACAGAATGCTAAGGATGGATGGATCATATGGCCTTCATCAACATCCTTATCATTATCAAAATCATCATCATCCTTCACCGGTGTGGAAAGCAACGGGGAAGCTACGATACCATACTACCATTCCCGGTAAAGCTGCAAAAATAGCATGAAAATGCTATGTTTGTAGTGAAGGACCTGCCTTCGGGCAGAATTGCTAAGGATGGATGGATCATATGGCCTTCATCAACATCCTTATCATTATCAAAATCATCATCATCCTTCACCGGTGTGGAAAGCAACGGGAAGCTACCATACCTACCATTCCCGGTAAAGCTGCAAAAATAGCATGAAAATGCTATGTTTGTAGTGAAGGACCTGCCTTCGGGCAGAATTGCTAAGGATGGATGGATCATATGGCCTTCATCAACATCCTTATCATTATCAAAATCACATCATCCTTCACCGGTGTGGAAAGCAACGGGAAGCTACCATAC
The DNA here is from genome assembly GCA_030220185.1 of Diploptera punctata. Taxonomy (NCBI): domain Eukaryota; kingdom Metazoa; phylum Arthropoda; class Insecta; order Blattodea; family Blaberidae; genus Diploptera; species Diploptera punctata. The sequence continues at coordinate 482,948 of JASPKZ010010664.1, read as the reverse complement.
CTACCATTCCCGGTAAAGCTGCAAGAAATAGCATGAAAATGCTATGTTTGTAGTGAAGGACCTGCCTTCGGGGCAGAATTGCTAAGGATGGATGGATCATATGGCCTTCATCAACATCCTTATCATTATCAAAATCATCATCATCCTTCACCGGTGTGGAAAGCAACGGGAAGCTACCATACCTACCATTCCCGGTAAAGCTGCAAGAATAGCATGAAAATGCTATGTTTGTAGTGAAGGACCTGCCTTCGGGCAGAATTGCTAAGGATGGATGGATCATATGGCCTTCATCAACATCCTTATCATTATCAAAATCATCATCATCCTTCACCGGTGTGGAAAGCAACGGGAAGCTACCATACCTACCATTCCGGTAAAGCTGGAAAAATAGCATGAAAATGCTATGTTTGTAGTGAAGGACCTGCCTTCGGGCAGAATTGCTAAGGATGGATGGATCATATGGCCTTCATCAACATCCTTATCATTATCAAAATCATCATCATCCTTCACCGGTGTGGAAAGCAACGGGAAGCTACCATACCTACCATTCCCGGTAAAGCTGCAAGAATAGCATGAAAATGCTATGTTTGTAGTGAAGGACCTGCCTTCGGGCAGAATTGCTAAGGATGGATGGATCATATGGCCTTCATCAATATCCTTATCATTATCAAAATCATCATCATCCTTCACCGGTGTGGAAAGCAACGGGAAGCTACCATACCTACCATTCCCGGTAAAGCTGCAAAAATAGCATGAAAATGCTATGTTTGTAGTGAAGGACCTGCCTTCGGGCAGAATTGCTAAGGATGGATGGATCATATGGCCTTCATCAACATCCTTATATTATCAAAATCATCATCATCCTTCACCGGTGTGGAAAGCAACGGGAAGCTACCATACCTACCATTCCCGGTAAAGCTGCAAGAATAGCATGAAAATGCTATGTTTGTAGTGAAGGACCTGCCTTCGGGCAGAATTGCTAAGGATGGATGGATCATATGGCCTTCATCAACATCCTTATCATTATCAAAATCATCATCATCCTTCACCGGTGTGGAAAGCAACGGGAAGCTACCATACCTACCATTCCCGGTAAAGCTGCAAAAATAGCATGAAAATGCTATGTTTGTAGTGAAGGACCTGCCTTCGGGCAGAATTGCTAAGGATGGATGGATCATATGGCCTTCATCAACATCCTTATCATTATCAAAATCATCATCATCCTTCACCGGTGTGGAAAGCAACGGGAAGCTACCATACCTACCATTCCCGGTAAAGCTGCAAGAATAGCATGAAAATGCTATGTTTGTAGTGAAGGACCTGCCTTCGGGCAGAATTGCTAAGGATGGATGGATCATATGGCCTTCATCAACATCCTTATCATTATCAAAATCATCATCATCCTTCACCGGTGTAGTGAAAGCAACGGAAGCTACCATACCTACCATTCCCGGTAAAGCTGCAAGAATAGCATGAAAATGCTATGTTTGTAGTGAAGGACCTGCCTTCGGGCAGAATTGCTAAGGATGGATGGATCATATGGCTTCATCAACATCCTTATCATTATCAAAATCATCATCATCCTTCACCGGTGTGGAAAGCAACGGGAAGCTACCATACCTACCATTCCCGGTAAAGCTGCAAGAATAGCATGAAAATGCTATGTTTGTAGTGAAGGACCTGCCTTCGGGCAGAATTGCTAAGGATGGATGGATCATATGGCCTTCATCAACATCCTTATCATTATCAAAATCATCATCATCCTTCACCGGTTGTGGAAAGCAACGGGAAGCTACCATACCTACCATTCCCGGTAAAGCTGCAAAAATAGCATGAAAATGCTATGTTTGTAGTGAAGGACCTGCCTTCGGGCAGAATTGCTAAGGATGGATGGATCATATGGCCTTCATCAACATCCTTATCATTATCAAAATCATCATCATCCTTCACCGGTGTGGAAAGCAACGGGAAGCTACCATACCTACCATTCCCGGTAAGCTGCAAAAATAGCATGAAAATGCTATGTTTGTAGTGAAGGACCTGCCTTCGGGCAGAATTGCTAAGGATGGATGGATCATATGGCCTTCATCAACATCCTTATCATTATCAAAATCATCATCATCCTTCACGGTGTGGAAAGCAACGGGAAGCTACCATACCTACCATTCCCGGTAAAGCTGCAAAAATAGCATGAAAATGCTATGTTTGTAGTGAAGGACCTGCCTTCGGGCAGAATTGCTAAGGATGGATGGATCATATGGCCTTCATCAACATCCTTATCATTATCAAAATCATCATCATCCTTCACCGGTGTGGAAAGCAACGGGAAGCTACCATACCTACCATTCCCGGTAAAGCTGCAAAAGTAGCATGAAAATGCTATGTTTGTAGTGAAGGACCTGCCTTCGGGCAGAATTGCTAAGGATGGATGGATCATATGGCCTTCATCAACATCCTTATCATTATCAAAATCATCATCATCCTTCACCGGTGTGGAAAGCAACGGGAAGCTACCATACCTACCATTCCCGGTAAAGCTGCAAAAATAGCATGAAAATGCTATGTTTGTAGTGAAGGACCTGCCTTCGGGCAGAATTGCTAAGGATGGATGGATCATATGGCCTTCATCAACATCCTTATCATTATCAAAATCATCATCATCCTTCACCGGTGTGGAAAGCAACGGGAAGCTACCATACCTACCATTCCCGGTAAAGCTGCAAGATAGCATGAAAATGCTATGTTTGTAGTGAAGGACCTGCCTTCGGGCAGAATTGCTAAGGATGGATGGATCATATGGCCTTCATCAACATCCTTATCATTATCAAAATCATCATCATCCTTCACCGGTGTGGAAAGCAACGGGAAGCTACCATACCTACCATTCCCGGTAAAGCTGCAAAAATAGCATGAAAATGCTATGTTTGTAGTGAAGGACCTGCCTTCGGGCAGAATTGCTAAGGATGGATGGATCATATGGCCTTCATCAACATCCTTATCATTATCAAAATCATCATCATCCTTCACCGGTGTGGAAAGCAACGGGAAGCTACCATACCTACCATTCCCGGTAAAGCTGCAAGAATAGCATGAAAATGCTATGTTTGTAGTGAAGGACCTGCCTTCGGGCAGAATTGCTAAGGATGGATGGATCATATGGCCTTCATCAACATCCTTATCATTATCAAAATCATCATCATCCTTCACCGGTGTGGAAAGCAACGGGAAGCTACCATACCTACCATTCCCGGTAAAGCTGCAAAAATAGCATGAAAATGCTATGTTTGTAGTGAAGGACCTGCCTTCGGGCAGAATTGCTAAGGATGGATGGATCATATGGCCTTCATCAACATCCTTATCATTATCAAAATCATCATCATCCTTCACCGGTGTGGAAAGCAACGGGAAGCTACCATACCTACCATTCCCGGTAAAGCTGCAAGAATAGCATGAAAATGCTATGTTTGTAGTGAAGGACCTCGCTTCGGGCAGAATTGCTAAGGATGGATGGATCATATGGCCTTCATCAACATCCTTATCATTATCAAAATCATCATCATCCTTCACCGGTGTGGAAAGAAACGGGAAGCTACCATACCTACCATTCCCGGTAAAGCTGCAAAAATAGCATGAAAATGCTATGTTTGTAGTGAAGGACCTGCCTTCGGGCAGAATTGCTAAGGATGGATGGATCATATGGCCTTCATCAACATCCTTATCATTATCAAAATCATCATCATCCTTCACCGGTGTGGAAAGCAACGGGAAGCTACCATACCTACCATTCCCGGTAAAGCTGCAAGAATAGCATGAAAATGCTATGTTTGTAGTGAAGGACCTGCCTTCGGGCAGAATTGCTAAGGATGGATGGATCATATGGCCTTCATCAACATCCTTATCATTATCAAAATCATCATCATCCTTCACCGGTGTGGAAAGCAACGGGAAGCTACCACACCTACCATTCCCGGTAAAGCTGCAAGAATAGCATGAAAATGCTATGTTTGTAGTGAAGGACCTGCCTTCGGGCAGAAATGCTAAGGATGGATCTTCATGTTTTTACAGGCGTGTAAGTAAGAGCCTAGTATCTCACAACAGTTTAAAAAAAACTTATTTAACTGTTTTTTAAGTAACAAAATATTTTAAATATAATCTAAATAAAATTCTAAATTTATTATTTTCTTTATTTTATTTTGTATATACAAGTACTATTGATTGGACTTTGTCTGTAATCTCTGATAAATATTGGTTATGTGGAAAAGAAGACCTAGAGGTCTTAACTCTGATATTTTAAATAAATATTATTGTTTATTATTATTATTATTATTATTATTATTATTATTATTATTATTATTATTATTATTATTATTATTATTATTATTATTATTGTATACTTTTAATATGTATGATACCCTACCACTAACAAACTTAATATCTCGGATAGCGGATAGGATCCTCCTTCTGACTAAAAAACCTGTTCCAAATGCAGGTCTTTCTGCACCTCCATGGAATAATGCAAAGCTTCCTGATTCCTGACTACCTACTCCTGGCCACCTAACTTCCTGTAAAGCGACTATATTCAAGGGCGATTTATCTAATTCCTGCGTTAATATCTCTAGTGCCCCGCTATTGTATAAAGTCCTAACCTCCCAGGTTCCTAGGAACATTGTCCCTGTGTTTGAGCCTTTGGCATGGGTTTCCCCTGAAGTAGTCCCCCGCTCGGAGAACCGAATGGTGGACTATTTGACCTCCGGGAAATTTTTCGCCGCATCATTAACCCCATGTCCGCATTTCTTGACAGTTGGTATTTTTACGGTGAAAGATCGTCACCGCTTTCGTACCAAGGTACTTTTTTTCGTCTGTCTTATCACCTTCGACCCAGGCCGGCAATGATAACCCTATCGGCAGTGGGCAATGCTACCTCCGGCATAGCTCTTCAGGATCGGGAAGCCAGAAGGCAAAACGCCCGAGTTGGTAGGCCAAGAATGTGGGTGGGAAAACAACATATGACAATGATTTGAGGGAAGGCAGATTATACAGGGAATGACTGGAAAGCATTAGCTCATGGATAGTGATGTATAAGGAGAGGTTCTATCCGCGCGGGCCATGAAACCTACGTTGTTCGATAGTGTCCAGTGAGTAAGTAAGGCAGTATACTTTTAATATATAGTTTTGAAAACCGTCCTAGGTTAAACATTATTTCACAATAGTCTATTTTTTGTACACCTCATAAAACACAGTCGGCGTTATAATATTTTAACTACTTATTAAAATAATATAAATTATTTCTTGCCTTTAACATTAATTCATGGTTTGTTAAAATCATCTATTATTATTAAAATTATAATTGAGGACGACTCTATTATATTAGGTACATTTTTTATAATTGAAATATTATTATTTAATCAATTTGTTTAGGGTTCATAATTCTACCAATTTGCTTTATGTATTATAGGAGTCCCTATATTCTTAATTCAATTAGGTGAAATAAAATAAGATTCATAATAATCCATCCATAGTACCTCCCTGTCCATACATTTCTGCCCGAAGGCATGTCCTTCAACTCTGCAATCATAGCATTTTCATGCTATGCTTGCCGCTTTACTAGGGAATTGTGTAGGTGTGGTAGCTTCCTGTTGCTTTCCACACCGGCGAAGGATGATGATGATGATGATAATGGTAAGGATGATAATGATAAGCATGATGGCCCTATGATTTTGGGGACCGTTTGGGCCTTAAAGTTTGCCTGACATTTGTCTTACAGGTGAGGAAAAACCCCGATAAAACCTCACTCAGAAAAACTGCCCCGACCGGGGATCGAACCCGGGCCCGCTGCGTGACAAGGCAGCACGCTACCTCGAGACCACAGCGGTGGACATAATAATAATAATCATAATAATAATAATAATAATAATAATAATAATAATAATAATAATTCACAAATAGGAATGAGACGCACAAAGAAATTAAACATAGGCTCAATTCTGGAAATGCGTGCTATTATGCATTGCAGAGACTTTTGATGTCCCAACTCCTTTCAAAAAACGTTAAACTGAAAATATATAAAACTATTATTCTACCAGTTATATTATATGGGTGCGAAACATGGACTCTTACTTTAAGGGAGGAGAGAAGATTACGAGTATTTGAGAATAAAGTTCTTAGGAAATTTTTTGGACCAAAGAGAGATGAACAGACAGGTGAATGGAGAAGACTACATAACAATGAACTACATGGTCTTTATAGGAAGCCAGATATAATAAGAACAGTTAAGTCCCGTAGACTGCGATGGGCAGGACATGTTGCGCGTATGGGGAATGAAAAACGTGCATGGAAACGTCTTCTAGGAAAGCCAGAAGGAAATCGCCCAGTTGGTACACCAAGATTGAGGTGGGAGAACAACATTAACTATGATTTAAGGGAAGTAGATTATACAGGGAATGATTGGAAAGCATTAGCTCAGGATAGGGATGTATGGAGAGCTTATGTCCGCGCGGCCATGAACCTACGGGTTCCATAGTGCCGCTGAGTAAGTAAGTATTATAGGAGTCGCTATCTTCTTAATTCATTAGGTGAAATAAATAATAATAATAATAATATTATTAATATTATTAATTCACATGTCTAATTTTATTGTATTAAGAAATAATTATGAAATATTAAACAGCGTATTGTAATGTAGTATCAACTTAGCTTTCATCTCCACGATTAAGCAAAACACAAAACGTCAGTGTGATATCATTCAGACACAGGATTGAAACAGTAGATCAATGCAATAGCTGAATTCAAATACCTAGGAACAATAATCACAAATAGGAATGAGATGCACAAAGAAATTAAACATAGGCTTAATTCTGGAAATGCATGCTATTATGCATTGCAGAGACTTTTGATGTCCCAACTCCTTTCAAAAAACGTTAAACTGAAAATATATAAAACTATTATTCTACCAGTTATATTATATGGGTGCGAAACATGGACTCTTACTTTAAGGGAGGAAAGAAGATTACGAGTATTTGAGAATAAAGTTCTTAGGAAATTTTTTGGACCAAAGAGAGATGAACAGACAGGTGAATGGAGAAAACTACATAACAATGAACTACATGGTCTTTATATGAAGCCAGATATAAAAAGAAGAGTTAAGTCTCGTAGACTGCGATGAGCAGGACATGTTGCGCGTATGGGGAATGAAAAACGTGCATGGAAACGTCTTCTAGGAAAGCCAGAAGGAAATCGCCCAGTTGGTACACCAAGATTGAGGTGGGAGAACAACATTAACTATGATTTAAAGGAAGTAGATTATACAGGGAATGATTGGAAAGCATTAGCTCAGGATAGGGATGTATGGAGAGCTTATGTCCGCGCGGCCATGAACCTACGGGTTCCATAGTGCCGCTGAGTAAGTAAGTATTATAGGAGTCGCTATCTTCTTAATTCATTAGGTGAAATAAATAATAATAATAATAATATTATTATTATTATTATTAATTCACATGTCTAATTTTATTGTATTAAGAAATAATTATGAAATATTAAACAGCGTATTGTAATGTAGTATCAACTTAGCTTTCATCTCCACGATTAAGCAAAACACAAAACGTCAGTGTGATATCATTCAGACACAGGATTGAAACAGTAGATCAATGCAATAGCTGAATTCAAATACCTAGGAACAATAATCACAAATAGGAATGAGATGCACAAAGAAATTAAACATAGGCTTAATTCTGGAAATGCATGCTATTATGCATTGCAGAGACTTTTGATGTCCCAACTCCTTTCAAAAAACGTTAAACTGAAAATATATAAAACTATTATTCTACCAGTTATATTATATGGGTGCGAAACATGGACTCTTACTTTAAGGGAGGAAAGAAGATTACGAGTATTTGAGAATAAAGTTCTTAGGAAATTTTTTGGACCAAAGAGAGATGAACAGACAGGTGAATGGAGAAAACTACATAACAATGAACTACATGGTCTTTATATGAAGCCAGATATAAAAAGAAGAGTTAAGTCTCGTAGACTGCGATGAGCAGGACATGTTGCGCGTATGGGGAATGAAAAACGTGCATGGAAACGTCTTCTAGGAAAGCCAGAAGGAAATCGCCCAGTTGGTACACCAAGATTGAGGTGGGAGAACAACATTAACTATGATTTAAAGGAAGTAGATTATACAGGGAATGATTGGAAAGCATTAGCTCAGGATAGGGATGTATGGAGAGCTTATGTCCGCGCGGCCATGAACCTACGGGTTCCATAGTGCCGCTGAGTAAGTAAGTATTATAGGAGTCGCTATCTTCTTAATTCATTAGGTGAAATAAATAATAATAATAATAATATTATTATTATTATTATTAATTCACATGTCTAATTTTATTGTATTAAGAAATAATTATGAAATATTAAACAGCGTATTGTAATGTAGTATCAACTTAGCTTTCATCTCCACGATTAAGCAAAACACAAAACGTCAGTGTGATATCATTCAGACACAGGATTGAAACAGTAGATCAATGCAATAGCTGAATTCAAATACCTAGGAACAATAATCACAAATAGGAATGAGATGCACAAAGAAATTAAACATAGGCTTAATTCTGGAAATGCATGCTATTATGCATTGCAGAGACTTTTGATGTCCCAACTCCTTTCAAAAAACGTTAAACTGAAAATATATAAAACTATTATTCTACCAGTTATATTATATGGGTGCGAAACATGGACTCTTACTTTAAGGGAGGAAAGAAGATTACGAGTATTTGAGAATAAAGTTCTTAGGAAATTTTTTGGACCAAAGAGAGATGAACAGACAGGTGAATGGAGAAAACTACATAACAATGAACTACATGGTCTTTATATGAAGCCAGATATAAAAAGAAGAGTTAAGTCTCGTAGACTGCGATGAGCAGGACATGTTGCGCGTATGGGGAATGAAAAACGTGCATGGAAACGTCTTCTAGGAAAGCCAGAAGGAAAACGCCCAGTTGGTACACCAAGATTGAGGTGGGAGAACAACATTAACTATGATTTAAGGGAAGTAGATTATACAGGGAATGATTGGAAAGCATTAGCTCAGGATAGGGATGTATGGAGAGCTTATGTCCGCGCGGCCATGAACCTACGGGTTCCATAGTGCCGCTGAGTAAGTAAGTATTATAGGAGTCGCTATCTTCTTAATTCATTAGGTGAAATAAATAATAATAATAATAATATTATTATTATTATTATTAATTCACATGTCTAATTTTATTGTATTAAGAAATAATTATGAAATATTAAACAGCGTATTGTAATGTAGTATCAACTTAGCTTTCATCTCCACGATTAAGCAAAACACAAAACGTCAGTGTGATATCATTCAGACACAGGATTGAAACAGTAGATCAATGCAATAGCTGAATTCAAATACCTAGGAACAATAATCACAAATAGGAATGAGATGCACAAAGAAATTAAACATAGGCTTAATTCTGGAAATGCATGCTATTATGCATTGCAGAGACTTTTGATGTCCCAACTCCTTTCAAAAAACGTTAAACTGAAAATATATAAAACTATTATTCTACCAGTTATATTATATGGGTGCGAAACATGGACTCTTACTTTAAGGGAGGAAAGAAGATTACGAGTATTTGAGAATAAAGTTCTTAGGAAATTTTTTGGACCAAAGAGAGATGAACAGACAGGTGAATGGAGAAAACTACATAACAATGAACTACATGGTCTTTATATGAAGCCAGATATAAAAAGAAGAGTTAAGTCTCGTAGACTGCGATGAGCAGGACATGTTGCGCGTATGGGGAATGAAAAACGTGCATGGAAACTTCTTCTACGAAAGTCAGAAGGAAATCGCCCAGTTCGTACACCAAGATTGAGGTGGGAGAACAACATTAACTATGATTTAAGGGAAGTAGATTATACAGGGAATGATTGGAAAGCATTAGCTCAGGATAGGGATGTATGGAGAGCTTATGTCCGCGCGGCCATGAACCTACGGGTTCCATAGTGCCAGTGAGTAAGGAAGTATTATAGGAGTCGCTATCTTCTTAATTCATTAGGTGAAATAAATAATAATAATAATAATAATAATAATAATATGATTATTATTATTAATTCACATATCTAATTTTATTGTATTAAGAAATAATTATGAAATATTAAACAGCGTATGGTAATGAAGTATCAACTTAGCTTTAATCTCCAGGATTAAGCAAAACACAAAACGTCAGTGTGATATCATTCAGACACAGGATTTAAACAGTAGATCAATGCAATATGAGTTACAAACTGTACTGACTGAGCCAGTTATCCTTACTAAAATTAAACTTTTAAGTTATGTTTAATTTCCTTGTCTTACAATATTAAAATACGGTTCGATAAAGGTAAACCATGTAAGTCGGCCCCGGAATTGCAACACGGAAGCTATCAAATAAGACATTCAAATATTGTAGCCTGAGTCATCATGAACAAATTCGTTTTAGGCCATGTGGCCTGTACGGTAAACCTAGCGAAGATGGTCTTGATCTTTCCACCGATGTTTTGGTTTTCCTTGGTCCCTATGTCCAGTTGGGGTATATTGGAATGCCAATTTTGGAAGTCTATTTCTTGCCATTCTCCTCAGATGATTTTTCCATTCTTGTTGGTATCTTTGTATATCTTCATTTAAACTTGTTACTCCAAGTTTTCCTCTGATAATAGTGTTCCTTTGGTGATCCAGTCTATTAACTCCTAACAATGATCGTAAGAAGCGCATTTGGCTCACTTGAAGTTTATGAGAGTTTCTTTTATTTAAAATAATTTCACTTCCATATTTTAGAGCAGCTTTTGATGTGATGTTATGTAATCTTAGTTTTGTCTCTGTCCTCATCTGTTTACCAAAATGTCTTCGTATTACCCCATTCATTTTATTATATTTTTGTAATTTTGAATCAATGTCACTATAATTTTTTAGTTGAATATAAATATTTGGAACTACTTATTAAAAGAATATAAATAATTTCTTCCCGACAACATTGCTTCATGGGTTGTTAAAATTCTCTATATTTTCTCTAAAACTTATATATTATTATCATCAACAATCACATGTGGCTTGTTCCGCTCTCATAGATTCTCGTTCCACTATACCAACTTCCTGTCTTATTTTGGTTTAAGATTAAGTATAATTTTTGAATGCGATCATCTGTCATTCAATGAACATGTTCTTTCCAGTTTTTTTAGATTATTTTATCTTAAAGTTTATAAATATTTAGCTAATTTCTAATACCTTCACTTCTTCTTTTATCTAGAAGTTTGCAACCAGCCACACTTCTCGGAAATCTCATTTCAGTTGCTTCTATGATCTTCTCTTTTAGTTAAAACCCAAAATTCACTACCATACAATAATAAGGGGACTGCCACTGCTTTATAAGATTTTAGTTTTGTTTCCTTTCTGGTGTTTTTTAAATATTCTTTTAATTGTGGCACATATATAATTAAATTTATTAAGTTTGTTAAACAGATCTTCATTTTTAAAATGGGAAATTTCATAACCCAGGTATTTAAAATGGTTCACTTGTTCAATAGGTTTCCCCTCCAGAACTATTTTAGCTCTTACGGTATCTGATCCTTTAAAAGCTAAGATTTTCGTTTTACATTATTATTATTATTATTATTATTATTATTATTATTATTATTATTATTATTATTATTATTATTATCATCATTATTATTATCATTATTATTATTATCATTATTATTATCATTATTATTATTAACATTTTATTATTATAGTATTAATATATTATTATATTATTAATTATATTTATTATTATATTATTAATATATTATTATTATCGATATTATTATTGTTATTATTATACTTACTTACTCACTGGCAATATCGAACCCGTAGGTTCATGGCCGCGCGGACATAAGCTCTCCATACATCCCTATCCTGAGCCAATGCTTTCCAATCATTCCCTGTATAATCCACTTCCCTCAAATCATAGCTAATTTGTCTCTCCCACCTCATTCTTGGTCTACCAACTGGGCGCCTTCCCTCTGGCTTTCCTACAAGAAGCCTCCATGCACGTCTTTCATTCCCCATACGCGCAACATGTCCTGGCCATCGCAGTCTACGAGACTTGACTGTTCTTATTATATCTAGCTTCCAATAAAAGACCATGTAGTTCATTGTTATGTAGTCTTTCTCCATTCACCTGCTGTTCATCTCTCTTTGGTCCAAAAATTTTCCTAAGAACTTTATTCTCAAATACTCGTGATCTCCTTTCCTCCCCTTAAAGTAAGAGTCCATGTTTCGCCCCCATATTGTTATTATTATTGTTATTATTATTATCATTATTATTATTGTTATTATTACTGTTATTATTGTTATTATTATTGTTATTATTATTGTTATTATTATTTGTTATTATTATTGTTATTATTATTGTTTATCATTGTTATTATCATTGTTATTATCATTGTTATTATTATTGTTATTATTATTGTTATTATTATTATTACTAATTCTATTGTTATTGTTGTTATTGTTGTTATTGTCATTATTTATTGTCATTATTATTGTCATTATTATTGTCATTATTATTGTCATTATTATTATTATTGTCATTATTATTGTCATTATTATTATTGTCATTATTATTGTCATTATTATTGTCATTATTATTGTCATTATTATCATTATTATCGTTATCATTTATTAATCACTATTATTATCATTATTATTATTATTTATTATCATTATTATTATCATTGTTGTTATTATTATTATTATTACTATTGTTATTACTATTGTTATTATTTATTGTTATCATTATTATTATCATTATTATTGTTATTATTAATATTATTATTATTAATATTATTATTATTATTAATATTATTATTATTATTATTATTTATTTATTATTATTATTATTATTATATAGTGTTCTCTAATTTGAGTCTGGCGATGTAGTTGAACACATCAGAAACACGTTAATATAATTGTGGACATGTCAAAGGATTCACCTGAGATGTAGGGGCTGAAAGCGTCATAAATATTTATAAGTATATTATGAACGTGGTCTCCTCTTCTACCCATGTCACTGGTTACGCTGTACTGTATGTGATTTCTATTTGAATTCACACCACTCCCTCCAAGATATAACCTTTGTTCTGTGTGTTAATACAATATTAAGAATAATAAGAAATAAAATAAGAAATATTTGCTACAGCTATATAAGATCCTACATACCTCGATTGCAAATTATGTATCATCCCGTTTCCAGTATCTATCCTCAAACCATAACTTAAACACAAGATCACAACATAGTCTCTTGCTTAATATACCGCAACATAGGACATCACATCACTCCATGTCATATACCATTTTCACTTCTCGCAACTGGAATTCCCTACCACAAGAAATAAGGGGCTGCCGGACATTGGCATCTTTTAAAAGAAATCTAAATTTATATTTGCTCTAACCTCGACTTCATTATTATTAGGCTACGCCTAAATGACAGAAGAACTTTACATTCACATACCTTACTATTCCAAATTCTGCACACATATTTACCAACTTATTTAACAACACGTTTTCAACATTTATCGGCTCATCACAATTTAGGAACAAGATCACAAGACTCTTCTTTACTTTTGATACCACAACACAGGACCTGTCTATACTCTGAATCTTACACAATATCTATGACTAGAGCATGGAATTCACTTCCCAGTCACGTCAGGGACTGTCAATCGCTATCATTATTTAAATCCAAATTAACTGATATCTTAAGTTCGACACAATGAAAACATTAACTGCATAACAACTATATAGAGCATTCCATTAATAGTCATCTAGGAAGCTACTTACTTTATTTTATATCATTTTAATTTTATTATATTCTATGTTTTTGTTAGTATTAGCTAGTATTAGATTACGTCATCATTGTATTTTGTTTAGTCTGTATTTTAATATCTTAAAATTGTAATATGTATGTAATTTTTGTATAATTTTACTATTCGCTGGTTGAGTGGAAGACAAGACCTTATGGCCTTAACTCTACCAGCTAAAATAAATCATTATTATTATTATTATTATTATTATTATATTAATTGGCGTTTCTCGTATAATTTATCATATTTGTATTATTATCTTATTATTATTATTATTATTATTGTAAGTATTATTATTGTTATTGTCGTATAAAATGTTGTTTATACATGAAATTTACATTGCTACATTTATTGTATCTTTAACTGTTTATAATTAGTATAGTGTATATCTATATTTGTCAAATATTTATTTGTATTTGTGCTGGTTGAGTGGAAGAGAAGGCCTTATGGCCTTAACTCTGCCAGAATAAATAAAGCATTATTATTATTATTATTATTATTATTATTATTATTATTATTATTATTATTATTATTATTATTAAGTTTCTGTGAGAAGGAAATAACGTTAAATTCTGCGTACTTTCATAAGACTTCTTCTGAGAATCCAAAAGGTAAACCGTTAACTAAGAATTTATGTCTAACTAACTCACTGGCACTATCGAACACGTAGGTTCTTGGCCGCGCGGACATAAGCTCTCCATACAACCCTCGTGAGCTAATGCTTTCCAGTCATTCCCTGTATAATCTACGTCCCTCAAATCATAGTTAATGTTATTCTCCCATCTCATTCTTGGTCTACCAACTGGTCGTTTTCCCTCTGGTCTTCCTACAAGAAGCTTCCATGCATGTCATTCATTCCCCATTCGTGCCACATGTCCTGCCTATCACAGTTTACGAGACTTAATTGTTCTCACTATATCTGGCTTCCTATAAAGACCATGTAATTCACTGTTACACAGCTTCTCCATTCACATATCTGTTCATCTCTCTTTGGTCCAAACAGTTTCCTAAGAATTGTGTTCTCAAGTCAAATAGTGCCCCACTCGGTTCTCCGGGCGGGAAGTACTTCAGAGAACCCATGCCAAAGAATCAAACATAAGGACTTGTTCCTAGGAACATGAAATGTTAGGAATTTATGTCTGAGTAGTTAAATGTATTTCAGGTAATGAATTTTTAATGGGGTGTTATGTTACAAGGGAATGGAATTTGTTACTCTAACACTAAGTGAATTAATATAGAATTAATAATTGAACATTTTCATAATTCTCATTAATGATGTGTGTGTATAGATATATATATAGCCAAATGTCAAAAATTTAGTTACACCATCCAAATATACAAGCGTTACTGCTATAAAGTAAATATTCTCTTTAAAAAATTTCCTACCTGTTACGGTGGCCACTCCCTCCATGGTATCTTTACCTTGTCGTGGTGGAGTGGCTTGTGTGCTTAAATGATCCTGAGAGCTATGCCGGCGGTAGCATTGCTGCCGATAGGGTTACCCATGCCGGACTGGTCGAAGGTGATAAGCCAGACGAAATAAGTACCTTGGTCGAAAGAGTGACGATCTTTCACCGTAAAAATACAACCGTCAAGAAATGCGGACATGGGTTCTACTGGGGTAAAATTTTCCGGAGGTCAAATAGTCCCCCATTCGGTTCTCCGGGCGGGGACTACTTCAGGGAACCCATGCCAAAGGCTCAAACACAGGGACATGTTCCTAGGAACATGGAATGTTAGACTTTATACAATAGCGGGGCACTAGAGATATTAACACGGGAATTGGATACATCGCCCTTGGATATAGTCGCTTTACAGGAAGTTAGGTGGCCAGGAGAAGGTAGTCAGGAATCAGGAAGCTTTGCATTATACTATGGGGGTGCAGAAAGACCTGCATTTGGAACAGGTTTTTTAGTCAGAAGGAGGATCCTATCCGCTATCCGAGATATTAAGTTTGTTAGTGATAGGATATCATACATAATTCTAAAGGGTAAACGACATGATTTTATAATTGTAAATGTACATGCCCCCACAGAAGATAAAGATGACAAGATCAAGGATGAGTTCTATGAAGTATTAGAATGCTTATTTGATAGCCTTTCACGATATCATATGAAAATTGTCTTAGGAGATTTTAATGCAAAAGTGGGGCGGGAAGATATATTCAAACCAACAATAGGCAAATTCAGTCTTCATGAAGATAGTAACGACAACGGGGTTAGATTAGTCACATTTGCCACATCAAAGAATCTCATTCTTAAGAGCACAACATTTCAGCATAAGGATATTCATAAATACACCTGGACGTCCCCAGATGGAGAAACTCGGAACCAGATAGATCATGTATTAGTGGATAAACGCTGGCCACAGTAGCATCATTGATGTTAGATCAGTTAGAGGGACAGACTGCAATTCGGATCATCATCTGGTCAGAGTGAAAATCAGACAACGGCTATCGCTTATGAGAGGAACAAACGCTAAAGATGATTCTGTAAAATATGAATTAAAAAACTTGAAAAATGATGAAATGCGGCAAGAATACCAAATCAAAATAGCTAATAGATTTGAAGTACTGGAATCTTCAGATGACAATGTGGCAAACGAAGAAGAAACTGATATAAATAAAGAATGGGAGGCTATAAGAGATACTATTAAATTGTCAGCATCAGAAAGCATAGGTTGTTTAAAAAAGAGGCAAAACAAGAAATGGTTTGATGAGGAATGTGTCGACATTGTAATGAAAAGAAGTCTAGCAAAAATGAAATGGTTACACGAGCCAAATGAGGTAAATTTAGAGCAATTGGGTAGTGTTAGACGGGAAACCACCAAGTTACTAAAGAGTAAAAAGAGGGAATATTTGAGAGAGAAGATTAATGATCTTGAAATGAATGCAAAAAATAGGAACATTAGAGAATTATATCAGGGAATTAGTATAGAGAAGAAGGGGTTTCAGGCTAGAACAAACATAATTCGGAATGAAAATGGGGATATGATTGCAGATTCTAGGAGTATATTAAATAGATGGAAAAGTTACTTTAATCAGCTATTAAATGTACATACAGAACAGGACATTGAGGAGGATAAGTAATACAGACAGCAGAAATGCTAGTCGCAGAGCCAAGTGCATTAGAGGTTGAAATGGCGATTGAAAAATTGAAGATGTATAAAGCATCAGGTTCAGATGAGATCCCAGCAGAACTGATAAAATCAGGGGGAGACAAATTGATGGACAAGATACGCTGGTTGCTTAGTATGATTTGGGAAAAAAGAAGCTCTTCCAGATGAATGGAAGGAATCAATTATCTTACCAATTTATAAGAAAGGAGATAAAACTGATTGCAACAACTACAGGGGCATCTCATTACTTTCAACTTCGTACAAAATTCTAACAAATATATTAGTAAGCAGACTTACTCCCTATATTGATGACATTCTAGGAGATCATCAATGTGCATTTAGAAGAAACAGGTCTACAACAGATCAGATTTTCAGTATAAGACAGATTTTAGAAAAGAAATGGGAATATAATGGTACTGTACATCAACTATACGTAGACTTCCAAAAAGCATATGATTCAATTAAGAGGGAGAAATTATATAGTATCCTGCTGGAGTTCGGAATTTCTAAAAAGTTAGTTAGACTTACACGAATGTGTCAAATGGCTCAACGAGTAGGGTGCGTGTAGGCAAACAGTTTTCAGACACTTTTGAAATCCAGAATGGGTTGAAGCAAGGAGATGCACTATCTCCTCTACTATTTAATTTTGTACTAGAGCATGCCATTAAATCTTTAGAGAATGAGGAAGGCTTACAACTCAATGGTATTAATAAGCTGTTAGTTTATGCTGATGATGTAGTACTACTGGCCGATAGCGAGGAGATACTAGAGGCCAACACGCACACACTATTGAGTAACACTAAGAAATTAGGACTGGAAGTAAATATCAGTAAAACTAAATATATGGTCACACGTAGAAATTCATTATATAATGGAAATGGACAGCTAATGACAAATGAGGGAAATTTTGAGGAATTGGCTGAATTCAAATACCTAGGAACAATAATCACAAATAGGAATGAGATGCACAAAGAAATTAAACATAGGCTCAATTCTGGAAATGCATGCTATTATGCATTGCAGAGACTTTTGATGTCCCAACTCCTTTCAAAAAACGTTAAGCTGAAAATATATAAAACTATTATTCTACCAGTTATATTATATGGGTGCGAAACATGGACTCTTACTTTAAGGGAGGAAAGGAGATTACGAGTATTTGAGAATAAAGTTCTTAGGAAAATTTTTGGACCAAAGAGAGATGAACAGACAGGTGAATGGAGAAGACTAGATAACAATGAACTACATGGTCTTTATAGGAAGCCAGATATAATAAGAACAGTTAAGTCCCGTAGACTGCGATGGGCAGGACATGTTGCACGTATGGGGAATGAAAGACGTGCATGGAAACTTCTTGTAGGAAAGCCAGAAGGAAAACGCCCAGTTGGTAGACCAAGAATGAGGTGGGAGAACAACATTAACTATGATTTGAGGGAAGTAGATTATACAGGGAATGATTGGAAAGCATTAGCTCAGGATATGGATGTATGGAGAGCTTATGTCCGTGCGGCCATGAACCTACGGGTTCGATAGTGCCAGTGAGTAAGTAAGTAAGTAAGTAAGTAAGTAAGTACGGTGGCCACTAGATGTCAGTAGGAACGACTTCCCGCTACCTCCTGTGTGAATTGAGAATACTTCATATATAAGAAAAATGTATGTTTGTGTTGGAATACTTAAGTAGCTCAATTGGTTAAAGTGCTAAACGTACAGAGTTTAGAGACTCGGGTTCAAATCCTGACTCAAGCATTCATATGTGTGTGTATATGTGTGTGTGTTTTTTTAGTCTATGTTTTAATAATATTTTAAAATTGTAATAAGCATGAAATTGTATAATTTTATATTCGGTGATTTTGTGGAAAGAAGACCTTATGGCTTTAACTCTGCCAGCTTGAGTAATGTATTATTATTATTATTATTATTATTATTATTATTATTGTCTTAACATTTTTCCACATTTCTGAGGATGTAACAAAGGTTCAATTAGTCTATTATTATGTCCTAGTTTATCATTTCTTATTGATTGATTTGTTTTGTCCTTTAGTCGTTTGTATTCATTTAGGTTATCGTCATATTTGTTGCGTACGTACGGTAGGATAAGTTTCTACCAGTCATTAGGTTTCTTATTTCGGTTGTCATCCACGGTACAGGAGGTCGTCTAGCTCTCTTTGTTTTGAGAGTTGCGTGTCGGTCATATAACTGTATAATGTTATTATTAAACAGATGAGATTCGAGTCTACCAATAGGGCGTCTTGAAGTATGCTCTTATTTCATAATTTTCTTTTCT
Organism: Diploptera punctata; assembly: GCA_030220185.1. Taxonomy (NCBI): domain Eukaryota; kingdom Metazoa; phylum Arthropoda; class Insecta; order Blattodea; family Blaberidae; genus Diploptera; species Diploptera punctata. The sequence continues at coordinate 463,666 of JASPKZ010010664.1, read as the reverse complement.
ATACTTACTTAAATTTATGTCCTAAAATGTTGCCTCAACGTATGTGACTAGATTTCACTTTCTCGTGGAGTAGTTTGTTTGGTTTTTTAAATTCATCTTCAGGGGGGGAAATATATCTAAGTTGGGTTCAGAGATGCACATACTATGGCCTACAGATTGTATCAAAATGCCAGTGAATCATTGATAACATAACTAATTAAAAACTGCGTAAAAGAAGAAATCTGGTGGTTCCAGTTTTTGTTTCCACTATGCGGACTTATAAAATCACATGTCAAAAGATAGAAATATTTTTTATAACTTCTACGTATCTTAACCCATTGGATTCAGGTTTAAATGCTCAATGCATTTTCCCAGAAACCGAATTTAAGTTACCGCAAAATTATATAGTGTATTCTAGACATTCAAAACAAACAAAATATAACGGTACTTGAGATCACAATAAGGGTGAAGGCAAAAACACATTCCTCTACTACTCATAAATGTTAACAGAAAATTATCCTGCCAAGCGATGTACAAAATATTGCAAAACATATAACAACAGAGTTAAGCGAATGTAGCTCGTCTTCTGAGGCGAATGGGTTAATATATAAAAATTGCGTATCACGTTGTTTCTCCGCGATGGAATCCTAAACTACTGAACCGATTTTAATAAAATTTTGCACACTCTGTGCTGTTTGATCAAACTTGAGATCTACGGTTGTTTATAACTAAATTTATAGTTGTATTATTTTTATTGCAAATTATTTGTTTATTATTTAACAAAGAGTTATAGTTTATCTGTGAGTTCCATACGATTTTAACAGATGACGGTGTAAGGTAATTGGTTTTTTATTTTAACCAGGTGGCTGTGTTTTTTTGTTGCAACCGCGAATTTCAATTGAATTACAAATATTGATTATTTCATAATTTAAGTGTGTTTGTGTTTATTTTATTTTTAAATATATTGATAATAATATTAATTTCGTGTAAGTATTGTTTTTAAGTAATCTGGCCGAAAGACAGCAAATTAATTTAAATTTAACTGGACCGAGAAGGGACATTGAACAATATGGCGAATCAGTTCTAGAGACCATGAATGATAAGATATCAAGTGAATTTCAGCAAATTGGTATAGGCCTATGTGACATAAATCTTACATTTAAGAAGAATGTCAATTTAAAAACATATGAAGGTCCTAAGTAACGGAATAACAGAACTGTAAGTAAGTCTGTTAGTTATAATAATATGCCTGATATTACAGAAACAATCTCCATGCCTCAATTAAATGAAAAACAAGATGACTATAATATCACAAGATGATATTACTATACAGAGACTTCTTGGTGATGATGAGAATCTAAACTGGCAACGAGTTCGTAGAAAAAAACGAAAGTATAATGAAATCAGCAAGCCTCCACAAAATATTCCATCAATAAATGTATATAATCCTTATGATACACTTATGGATGATACTGAGAATGCAGACAACATAAATTCATCTCAATCAACAAAACCACTTCCACATAAACCACCACCCATATTTATACCGGGTGTAGTTAACGTACCAGAACTAAAAGATTGTGTAAAACAAAAACTTTCTGATTTAGATTTCTCACTTAGTTTACTACAACATAATTTAACGCATACCTTAGCCACAGCAACGCGTGGCCGGGACTTCTATATGGCGAGTGTACAACCAGAGTGAACTAAGCGCCAATTTTTAAAAATTGCCAATCTTCGCGCCATATGTACATGATTTTAATGTACTGCAAACCATTGCATTGAATAAACAAATTATTGATTCATGGAACCGCTAGCGGTAAATTTCATTCTGTCAGACTACTATTGAAGATATCTGCGGTCAAGGAGAGTGAACCAAGTGCACGGGAAAGTCCCTTATTGTGTATGTAGTACCGTGTAAAAAAATGGATAGTAGTAAAGATATAAGCAGTCCGTCGGACTTTTCATCATTCTCTGATGAAGATTACTTTTCTGATGCTGAGGGGGGTAAGTAAAACATAATTTCTAAAGAAATATAATAGATTATTAATAAATAAATTTTGATTATAGGTTATGTGAATTCATAAAATTGTGATCAACCATAGTGAACTATGTCACATAGATTATTTTCCTTGCCTCATACAATGCTGCCATCTGTCAGCAGCAATATCAGCTATGCATTCCCCTCTTCGTATGTATCAGTGACTAAAAAACTCTAACCCGCCTTCTACATAGTTCACTATGGTCGAATTTAATGATGTTATATTCCGACCGAGAAATAGTGTATATTCGCACGAAATAGAAATTAATCGGGGCTAATACTTGTTATTTAAAATAATTTATAGCAATAAATACATTAATTATTTATATTGTAATAATATTTCCACATAATACTAATATTCTAAAAATATTTTTTTTTAAATTTATGTTCAGATTCGTCATCTGATAGCTACGATAGTAATTCACCAGTAATATAAAAACGCAGGAAAGCAAAGCCTGAAATATGGAAAAAGTACGTTCGAAAAAAGAAGCGAAATTCAGGAAAAGCATATACGAATACCCGTGGATTAAAATGTCCTAAAAAAATTGTTTGCGAGGACTTTGACTGCAACTGTCGCTGGAAATGTGGAGACAAAATTACTTTTGAACAGCGGAAAAATAATTTTGATACGTTCTTTAGCAATTCTTCCTGGGAAACACAGACAGCCATACTAGCAAAATCTGTTAAAGTAGTTGCAATTAAACGTAAAAGAAAAGAGAAAGACAGTCGGAAAGTCTAATCAAGAGAATATTATTTGCACGTGGGTTCTGAGGATGTTCGTGTATGTAAAGCTATGTTTATGAATACACTGGAAACAATATTACTAATAAAATATGTACAAACTATACTAGAAGATAAAATATGATGAAAAATATTTTTAAAAATCATCATCATCATCATAGTACATTCACGAATTTAGGCCATTTGTTAACCTGTTTCGGCCTCAAGAGAAACACCATCCAGATGTCTTTTGAGTGAACGTCCTGGTCTTCTTCTTCCTGCAGGTTGATATCTTAACATTAGTTTGGGTATTCTGTGATCTTCCATTCGATGAACATGTTGTATCCATCTTGACTTATAATCAGAAATTTTGTTTTCTAAAGATTCCATGTGTAATTCTTCTAAGATGTCTACATTTTTTTTTTGTGATCTAGTAGTGTGTATCCTGCAGTCCTCCGAAGATATCTCATTTCAGCAGATCTAAGTCTCTGTATATCCTTCTGTTTCAACGTCCATACTTCGCTACCATACAAAAGAGTTGGAAGAGCCAGTGTTTTATACACTTTCAGTCTTGAATGCTTTTGGACTAACTGTGGCTTGAAGATAGAATTTATTAACCCTAAAATTCTTAAAAATTTAGATATTTTTGCATTTACATCCTTTTCTTCTTCATATGAGATATTGCATCCTAGATATGTAAAATTATTCACCTGCTCCAAAATTTTATTGTCCAGTACAATTTTACTTCTGACGCCTTGAAATGCCATAATTTTTGTTTTTTCTGTAGATATCTTTAATCCATATTCTTCTGTAATTTTGTTAAGTTCATACAGACCCTTCTGTAGATTATCTTCGGAATTTGCTATTATTATTTGGTCATCTGCAAACAGTAGGGTGTTTAATTTTCTATTTTCTGATATTCTTATTCCAAATTTATATGTTTTGTTCCAGCAACATATTACTTCATTGATATAAATTGCAAACAGTGTTGGGGATAGGGGGCAGCCTTGTCTCACACCACGATTTATAATTCCTTCTTCAGAAAATCTGTTATTTAATTTAATCTTTATGGTGTTGTCTTTGTAAATATTTTGTATGTTCTGCCGAAGTAAATTTGGTATATTTCTGTCTTCCAATATATTTAAGAGTTATGATCTCTTGACTGTGTCGAATGCTTTTTCAAAACCTATGAAAGCAAAATGTGTTTCTAAGTTGAATTCTCTTCTTTTTTCAAGCAATAGTTTAACAGAAAATGCTGAATCAATACAAGATCGTCATTTCCTAAATCCATTTTGACATTCCATAAGGAATTTTTCACTGAAACTTTTCAATTTTCCATTTAAAATGTCTGCATAAATTTTGTAGCATGTGTTTAACAAACTGATTCCCCTATAGTTGTCCATTTTTGTAGTGACGTGTGTATAACCTCTCCTACCCAATTCTCATCCTCACCTTCTCGTGGTACAACCTGTTTTCACAAACGAGGCTCTGAGGACCGAGTCACGGCGGTATAACCGTTCCATCAGGTACTGAGTAAATGCGGTATCCTAATGTCTGTCCAGAGACTAAAAGGTAGCAGCCCTACCACTGGACTACTTAGCATCGGGCCAGTAACCTGTCCTAAGGAACTTCAAAACTACTTTCAAGTCTCAACACGAAAAAAGCCAGAAGGAATATTTTTAAAAATATAATTATTATTTATAGTGAATTTAGATTTATTGCATCCCTGATAATCACTAAAAGATCAGAGTGTGTTCAACTAAAGTGAACTATTATCAACGACATGCGGTACTTCATTCCGCCAAACTGAACTATGTGATTGCTGTAGCAAAAGTAACCACTATTTTCATATATATCAAAGTGGAATATATTGGTCACGTGTATGTTCTGTCATTTAGAAAACACAAAACATTTGCCTTTTAAAGTTTCAGGTCATTATCTTTTGCGGTTACGATGTGATGAGGTTTCAAACTTAATTATCTTATACTGAAAAATTAACAATATGTCGCTTAGTTCACTCTGGTTGTACACTCGCCATATATATATGTAACAAAGTCGGATTAGTTTCTGTTTATAACTCAAAACGGCTGGACCGATTTTTATGATCTTTGATTTGTTTTATTTGTTTCCGCCCCAAATAGCAGATAACTATTAAAACATCGGAAAAATTAACGTAAAAATATTTAAACGCGATACGACGTTCGCCGGGCCAGCTAGCAATACAATATAATATAAAACTAATTTCAAATATGAACATTACTGACCTCAAAATTAAAGTGTTTCAGTAAAAAGATATCAAGTGAATTAAACATACGTATCTCATTGGATTAATTGCCATTTTATCGAATAACAAAAGTAATGAGTAAAATTGCGCACAAAATCCAGGTTGTAACATATCTTCTACTATTCAGGGAATTCATGTTATATAACTAAACTAAGAGCTCTTCCCAGAATGCAATAGATAGCTATAATCCATTCGTGTTACATTCAAGGAATGTATTTACCAGGGAGCTGGAAATTAAATATCCAAAGTTCAACTAACTACTCCTTGAACCACATAAACCGAGCTGTCCATAATGGATACTAGTAAAATTCATGGTGATTTTCCGTTGAGGTATTGTTCACAGTAATATAATGTACGGTTAAAAACTATAATATAGTTACCTTGTAGGTCCGTCTCCTTAACTTAAGTTCTTTTAACCCTTAAATTGGCAAAACACAAATTTCTTCTGTTAGTTATTTGAATGTGGCGGACCGCAGTGAAAACGGAATCTTGTATAACAGTTGTTATTAGGTATATTGTATAATTAGACACACATTTAAGTGGTTTCTTTTTGTTCGTTTACTTTTGATTTATTTAAAATATTAAATTAACTGAACCAACTGATGTATCCAAAAGGATACATTACGAATTTAAGGGTTAAAACTCTGTAGGCCTTTCGGGACTAGTCCCATCATCAGCAGAATGCATTAGGTCCGTTCTTGTTGACCCTTGTTGAAGCACTGACTTGGTTGTGAGAATTTTGTACAGAGGATTGTGTGGATTAGGTGTGTATTCATTGAGAATCAGGTTGCTGTTGATTTCTCTTACGATTGCGATTTCCTCCAGTACATTTATTCTCGTTGGAATGTTTTCTCTATGTACTATTGTGAGGGTGTTATCGATGTTATGCATATGGTGTCCAGCTTGAATTACATGTTTTGCGTAACTTGATTTTCCTCCATTGTAAACGAAATCTCTGAAATGTTCCTTGAATCTAATGTTGAAGCTTCTGTTAGTTTTCCCAATTTAGAATTTATTGCACAATAGTACATAGAGAAAACATTCCAACGTGAATAAATATACTGGAGGAAATCGCAATCCTAAGAGAAATCAACAGCAATCTGATTCTCAATGAATACACACCTAATCCACACAATCCTCTGTACAAAATTCTCACAACCAAGTCAGTGCTTCAACAAGGGTCAACAAGAACGGACCTAATGCATTCTGCTGATGATGGGACTAGTCCCGAAAGGCCTACAGAGTTTTAAAAGAACTTAAGTTGAGGAGACGGACCTACAAGGTAACTATATTATAGTTTTTAACCGTACATTATATTGCTGTGTCCATAATGACTTAGAATGGAATGCGTTGTAAAAAGTACGAGTTCAAATTAGATGAATTAATAGGTGAATACATAGTTCGCCCTTGATTATAAGATACTGAATCCGTCATAAGCGTTCACCCTTAAATTGATAGTGATTTCTCGTGTCAGTTAGTAACATGTGACGGACCGCACTGAAAAGGAAATCATAGATAACTGGTATTATGTAAAGAAGTAAAGAGATTGCACGACAGGCCTCAGGAGGCCTGCGGGGTAGTAGGGGGTTAAGGCCCCTGCTTTTTATAGATAATCGGCACTTGATGTTAGCCGGGTTGTCTGCCCTGACGTGACGGTCTATTTTACCCCTAGAACAAGTGTATGTTACTCATTACCGTTAGAGGCTGAATTGACCCCAGGACCATAGTGCCGCCAGATAGTTTGGGTATCTTAACTTTTATATTCCGGGGTATTTAAAAATACCGCATGAACTGCAGGACGGAATTTAAATCCCAGTCCGTGATATTAAATGGATGGTAGAGCTCGCATAGTAACAAAAATTTTTTTTTACGATAAACTATAAGAGATATAAGTATAAAATAACTTTTATTTCATTCATAAAGGAGTGTATTATTCAATGAAATGTTTAATTTTTACATACAATAGAGAATCTTATTATTAAAAGTTAAAATTTATTTCTGAGGTCTATATTTTTTGGTTTGACTTTATAACGGGTTCAGTTTATGATTTGAAAGTGACTGTACTCTTGCAAGGGGAATTTGATGACGTAGTTGGAACACGTGTGCCATGAAAAATCTGCTTTGAAAGCATAAACATGAGTACCCTGCCTTGTTGACGACAGAGTTATCAGCACCCTGTGGCACTCAAACCTTAACACAGCGCACTAACATTCAGTCTTGAATTAGTAACTGTAGACTGTGGTTTGTTTTTTAACATGTAAAAAAATAGCTTCACGTATATGGCATCCTGGATTATCAATATAATGTGAGTAGCTTATCAGATATTTTTTAAAAATAAATACTAACAAGATATTTACCATGTTAACTCATTATAATTTAAATACAAAATTAGGGGTGAAAAAGACACTTCTTTATATTTTTTATGAATACTTGATCTAAAACACAATAGGTTAGAGCCACAAATAACTTCCTTGCAACATTTTCTGAATTTTTATAATTTTACAAAGAAATAATGTTATCATGGGAAACATGTAAAAATTAGGGGTGAAAAAGGCACCTGATGTGTTTTTTTAATTTCTTTGTGAATACTTGATCGGAACACAATAGGTTAGAGCCACTAATAATTTATTTACAATATTTTCTAATTATTTGAAGAAATAATGTTATCATAGGACAAATATGTCCACTAAGTCCTTTAGGGCTTTACATTTCATGGGACAAATATGTCCCACAAGTCTTCTAAAGGTTAATTAATAGTATTTACGATGAGTGATTGGGAAGTGGATTTGACAGAATCGAGGAAAATGTTTTAAAACCGGGACGTAGTGAAGTTTATAATTTTCGAGATTCTATAAAATACTTCGGAAACAGTGTGTTGTACACTTTTTGCGCGATGGTGTTTTCAAAATAATAAATAACATCTTCGTTGGAAATGTGTGCATTCATTATGAACAATTGACTAACGTTAACAGTGTGGACAATGTTTATTAGTTGAAACAACAGGAGGCCGTGACTTGATATCAGCCGGGTTGTCAGTCCTCGTCACGGCCTACTTTACCCCCAGAATAAGTAGGGTAACAGAGTGGTACCCTTGACAGAGGTAGTCCATTCCAGGGAGTAGGCGCCCTGCCCTTTTGTGAGCTCCAGGTCCCACTCGCCCAGTGGGTAGTACCTAGGTAGGGCCCCGTCCACAGGGTTACGTGGGGAGAAGAGAAGTCCCCAAAGCCGTAGTGAAGGCAACTTCTCTAGGAGGCGAACATTCCGAAATTGCAGTTCCCTGTCCTCCAGGAAGAGGGGTGTGGCTAGAGGCTGGTAACCTCTACTAGTAAAAAATAACTTACTCATAAACTTCAGCAGAAGAAAAGCCGGAAAGATATCCAAAACAAAATACAAACCTAAAGGCACCCGAGATGTGGGCAGACCTAGAAAGAGACGGGCTGAAGTCGAAACGGGTCAGCAGACCTAATCCATGAATGCAGATGATGATGATAAGTGTCTGGTACTTATTTCCGTTAGAGGCTGAGTCGATCCCAGGACCATAGTGCCGCCAGAGGGTTTGGATCAGTTTAAAAATCCTGACTCCCATGGGGCTGGAACGCTCGACCTTCCGGCTTGTAGAGTAATGCCTTAACCACTACGCTACGGCGCTTCCCCGCTGGTATTTTGTGTAATTCTACGTATGTTAACTAATTTATTTTAGTCTATTTTCTTCATTTTCTTTAAAAACATCAAATAAATCAAATCTATTGATGTATCCAATAAGATATAGTGCTAATTTAAGGATTTAAGTACTAGAGTTGCCACTGGTTCCTATGGATATTTTTTAAACAAATAAAAATCATAACTGTATTAATTTAATTTAATGTATTTTACTTGATGCAGTTAAGACCCTGATGTTTTCTCTTCCACTTCACCATAGTTAAATTGTACGTATAATGACAATTATGAATTATCCGATCGATTGAGGGTCTTTCCACTTTTCAGCGGTTGCCCTTTTACCAGCCGGCTGCTGGCCCTTCACATCCACATGTGTCAATCACAGAGGTAGATGATCAACAGCCAGTGTAGGGGTGACATGTGGTTAGCATGTCGAGTCCCCCAGCCGTTATAGCTGGTTCCTCAACCTGGAGCCGCCACTTATTGTAGCTATCCAATTGCCTCACAATGCTGGGTGGGCACCGGTCCCATACTGACCGAAATACCATGAGAAAATTTCTTCCCCCATGGAGACTCGAACCAGCGCAAGTCCCGTAGCTCTGCGCCAAGGCTTCCTACCTTAACCGCTCGGCTACGGCGCGGGACCAGAGTTGTTATGAAGTATCCATAATTAAAAGCCGTGTCTAACTTGTATTGATTTTGATACACCTTTACAGTGCTTAATAATAGATTCCCTGATATACGGTAAGTGCAGAAAGATAGGTAGTAACCAATCAGGAGTCTCAAACAAATAATAATAATAACATATACTCTTTAACATGTCAGTGGTATATTATCGCCTCACTATGATGCTTAACAAGCGGCTCGCTTTGTTTCCCCGCAGCTGTTATATGTTATTAAAATACAAAGACCTCGACTGCCGCGACTACCACGATGTTGCCACATTGCTATTATTCCCTCAGTTTGAATAAAAACTCGGAACGATGTGGAACATTCGATCTAGTTATAAAATTGTATACCGTAATTAATGGTATAATTATCAGTGATCTATTGTGATATAGCTAAATAATTATACAATATCTACATATTATGTTAGTTTAATATATAAGTGATTTCAACATGTGGCGGCCATGGGAAAATATTTCATACCGAACAGTTAATAATAATAATAATAATAATAATAATAATAATAATAATAAATATAATAATATTTTCAGCATTATTTTGTATGGATATTAAATTTATGTAGAACTACAAGCTATATAATGTTGGAATTAAATTATTTAATAAATAAATACGTATATAATTTTAATTTTAAAACTTAAACAATATCAAATAATAACATAAAAATTAAATAATAAATATAATCAATGTCTTCTGTCCTTGTGTAATAAACGCCCATAGCGCTATGAGAAACGTGACATCACCACATGTCAAGCATTGCCGAGCGGCACCCGCTTTTATATAAACTGTTAACCATCAGAGTGAGGCTATAATACCGCGGTGGTCTCAGTGTAACGACATTACCTCAGACCCAGTGGGCCCGGAGGGGATTCGCTGTCGGGATAAGTTTCCTGAGTGAAGCTGAGGATTTTTTCGGGGTCCTTCTTCGCCTGCAAGGCAAATGTCAGGAAACTTTAATACGCAATTGTTTCCCAATACCATGTCTCATCATGAACGTTCCTATCTATAGTATGAATAAATGAGTGAATGTGGCTTGTCTTTTTTTTAAATATTCCTTTTGTCTCGGAGATGTAGCATCAGCTTTGAGATCATCCGCGGAGACCTCCATTTTCTTGTGTGGTCAAAAAGATGAATCATGCATGTGTTCCAGAGTTTAAAATCGCCTCCCGCCCGACAGTTCGTGCCGCTCTAATACCCGGGTGGCGTGAGCACCTAAAGGCATCCACAAAGTGAGACGTTAAAGTAAAAAAAGTTAAATAAAAAAAAGAAGTCGTGAGTGTAGGAATGTGAGTTACAACAGTGACGTAACAGATGACGCCAACTTTTAACCAGATAATCCTCCTATTACCTATTATTTTGATCCCAAACCATCAGGTTGAGTAAAAAAAACAACTTATTAATATATCGACTGCACATATATAATATTGAATTTTGAGTAAGTTGCCCTTTGTGTCTTAAAATACAAACTTTTCATTTCCAGCTCTGTCCTGCTTTTTTCCATATACTTTTCTTTTTACGATGAAGTAATTTGCGCATTATTGTATATGCTATACCTGATAACCAAGATTATGGCTCGAATCTATGAACGCATTAGACCGTAAAAGTCGTTCTCTGCCTGTACTCGGCTGAGAATGTTGCATCCAAATACGTTTTTGCATACTCAAAAATCTGTTCATGGGATAATAATTGTTGAAAATCCTAAGCTACCTGGCGAGGTGGCTTGGCAGAGAAACGAATCGTGAGCATCCCGATGGGAACCGATGTAGTTTGAAACCTTGCCGCGTACCTTGCTGCTTTATCCAAGATGTCGGACCTTGAAGACTTCGATCATGTTTTCGGTATACGCGGAGAAGAGGAATAGAGTCTACCAAAGAATTCAACTGGAAGAACAGGAGAATCGGCGTAATATTGAGCGACGCAGACGTCGTCGTATACGGTATTATTTGCGGGACGCAAGCGTACATTGGCATATTTTAAAAGAAATCTAAATTTATATTTGCCCTAAACTCGACTTCATTATTATCCAGTGTAAGATATATATATATATATATATATATTAATTGGTGTTTCCCGTATAATGTATCATATTTATATTATTATTATTATTATTATTATTATCGTATCATTATTGTTATTACCCTATAAAATGTTGTTTGTACATGACATTTACATAGCTACATTTATTGTATCTTTAACCGTTTATAATTAGTATAGTGTATATCTATATTTGTCGAATATTTATTTGTATTTGTGCTGGTTGAGTGGAAGAGAGGGCCTTATGGCCTTAACTCTGCCAGAATAAATAAAGTATTATTATTATTATTATTATTATTATTATTATTATTATTATTATTATTATAAATGCGTTCCTCTAGCAGACGAAAATAACGGAAGTGGTTTTATCGCTGAGAATTCTGGGTAATTTCTTGCCAATATTACGAAAACGACGACTTTCATGCATGACCAGTTAGTGGGTCGCTAATTCGATCTTTGCACTTGCTTACGGTGAGTCAGCTCACCAGTGATTGGAATTAATTTGAGTGGAGACTAATGTATTTGCATGCGGCCCTTAGAGTACAACAAGAGTACAGTCTACGTTTTTGCTTGGTTCTACACACTTCCCTCTAGCGGTGAGTCTGACCTTACAGGCAAGTTTATATTATTATGCAGGCGGCAGAATTATTATCCGACACAGAGGAACATAGACCTGCTTCGTTTGTGAGTTATTGCTGATTGTGATCTAATGCCCGCGTACCCTCTCTTCATATTAGTCAGTGGCGTCCAGAACTACAGTGCAATATTCTATGTAAGCTAGGTAACTAACTAACTCACTGGCACTATCGAACCCGTAGGTTCGTGGCCGCGCGGACATAAGCTATTCATCATCATGACTCCAGGGATTAGGCAATTGCCCGTTCCGACTTAATAATGCATCAGCCCAACGTCTTCTAGGTCTTCCAACATCACGCCTTCCTCTTGCTTGATAATTTCTTGCTAACAATGGATATCTCTCCTTACTCATTCCATCCATGTGATCAATCCATTTCTGTCTGTAATTCGTGACTGTATCCAATAAAGGCTGTACTTTCAATTCTTCTCTTATATCCTCATTTCTTATTCTATCAAGTATTGTACTTCCTTTTACTTGTCTTAGGAACCGCATCTGTGCCGTCTGTATTCTATCCTTCTGTTTTTTCACTGGAGCCCAAGTTTCACATCCATACAATATTGTGGGAACCGCCATAACATACATTTTTATCTTCGTTTCTTTTCTAATTTTATTTTTGAATGTTCTCTGTATTGTTCCACACACCGTCTGAAATTTATTTATTTTGGAGTCAATATCTCTTTCCACATTGTAGCCAACATCACAGCCCAAATATTTGAAACTAGACACCTGTTCTATACTTTGATTTTCTAAAATAATTTTGGATCTCACTGGATCTCTTCCTCTAAAAGCCATGGTCTTCGTTTTCCTTACAGAAATCTTTAGATCGTATAACTTACATATTTCATTTAATGCATGCATTGATTTCTGTAAGTCGTCTTCATTTTTCTGTATTATGATTACATCGTCAGCAAATAGATTATTTATGCATAAGCTATCCATCCATTCCTATTCTGAGCCAATGTTTTCCAATCATCCCCTGTATAATCATAGTTAATGTTCTCCCACCTCATTCTTGTTCCACCAACTGGGTGTTTTCTCTCTGGTTTTCCTACAACAAGCTTCCATGCACGTCTTTCATTCTCCATTCGTGCCCCATGTCCTGCCCATCGCTGTCTACGAGACGTAATGTAAAAGTAAAGTAAAGTGATCCCACAACAGGCCCGGAGGCCCTTGGGGTAGTAGGAGGTTAGGGCTCCCACTTTTTCTAGACAATCGGCACTTTGTCAGCCGGGTTGTCAGCCCTGCGTGATGGCCGCCTTTACCCCCATAACAAGCGTCTGGTACTCATTTACGTTAGAGGCTGAGTCGATCCCAGGGCCCTAGTGCCGCCAGAGGGTTTGGGTAAGTTTAAAAATCCTGACCCCAACGGGACTTGAACCCTCGACCCTCTGGCTTGTAGCTAATGTAAGCTAGGTAACTGATTCCTTTTCTATTAGTATCTACGTCAGTTCGACGCAGCTACAGTGCATCTATGACTGGAGGTAAACATTCCGCAGTGTCGTATTATAAACCTTATGTGTGTATTCATGTTTATTGTTTATTAAACTTTATCTCTTCACTAACGCTTGTTATTGAACGTAGCGTAGATCAGATTATATTTAACTAAGTCGAACCTTCCAGACAAGGGTGCATTATTAACTTATGTCCGATATTCAAACTGCAGATTCGTATATTTCTATACAACTATCGGAGTTCATATGTTTACTTTATTTGTAAATAATATATCAATTTAATGCTAGCGTCTATTTATACTTTTCTATCTAGATTAATTTTCAAACAATCTGACTGTTTTTATACCAGCCGCATTTGTGCACCGTACTCCAACATTCATGTTTATTATTTGTTAAACTTTTATTCGGCTCAACTGCACTTCTACTATCTCAAAATTTTTCTGTAATATTGTTGTAATCTATAGCTTTTGTTCTGTACTTACCATCATTTTCTAATATTTTAAAACAACTTTTATAACATTATTAGATAATTTTAAAGTATTTATTTAAATACGCAAATCGCAATATTATGAGACTGTTAGACTGTTAGACTGTTGAAGCTAACTGCTATTTTCTCCACAGAGTATATTAGTTAGTCTATGATTTTTCTATCGCTGTTTTGGGTTATCGCTGGTTGGATCAGCGTTAGGGAGTGATAAGTAAGTGTACAACCATTTTTAATAAACGTTTGGTAACTCGCTATGATGTTTGTGGGTTATCATTCAATGATAACGTTATCGCTGCTACTTCTAACTGCTACCGTGTATTCGCAGTTCTTTCAAGTTTTAAGATAGTGTAAGTGCAGTTTTTCCCTTTTATTCTTTACTCGTTCTTGTAATTAAATTTAGTATAGAATAAATCAAATTAGATTAGAACAACGAATGGACTCGACTTTTCACTGCTCATAACACGGCAACTTAGAGTAAGTTCATTGTATTATAGTACCCATCATTGTAGTTATGACAGAATAGAAATGAAATCTGTCCTTTGATGTTATGTAGTCTGTTATGGGATTCCTGGTTCCGACACATCAGACTCATATCGCCATTTTCTGGGCTGGACCCAGCCATCTCCATTTGACCATATCCTGTTGTTACTTAGGCTCAGAGTCGTGAGGAAGTACAGGAATGTTCTCCCCGGATCACCAAAACCACATATGTTATACACCTGTGGTTTGCAAGACCAGACTAAATTTCCAAAATTAGATATGCATTTCAAGGTGTAGATCCTGTCAGAAGTAAAATTCTACTGGACAATAAAATTTTGGAGCAGGTGAATAATTTTACATATCTAGGATGCAATATCTCATATGAAGAAGAAAATGATGTAAATGCAAAAATATCTAAATTTTTAAGAATTTTAGGGTTAATAAATTCTATCTTCAAGCCACAGTTAGTCCAAAAGCATTCAAGACTGAAAGTGTATAAAACACTGGCTTTTCCAACTCTTTTGTATGGTAGCGAAGTATGGACGTTGAAACAGAAGGGTATACAGAGACTTAGATCTGCTGAAATGAGATACCTTCGGAGGACTGCAGGATACACACTACTACATAAAAAAAATTACATCTTAGAAGAATTACACATGGAACCTTTAGAAAACAAAATATCTGATTATAAGTTAAGATTGATGCAACATGTTCATCGAATGGAAGACCACAGAATACCCAAACAAATGTTAAGATATGAACCTGCAGGAAGAAGAAGACCAGGACGTCCACTCAAAAGACTTCTGGATGGTGTTTCTCTTGAGACCGAAACAGGTCAACAAATGGCCTAAATTCGTGAATGTACTGTGATGATGATGATGACGATGAGATATGCTGAAAGATAATATGAAATGAATGAGTAAACGAAGACCAATAACATGATGTGAGAGGGAAGAGAATTGGATGGTGTTGGGGAATACATTTCTGGAAACGGGAGAACCCCGAGAAAAATCCGAAAATCACGGTATGACCCATCACTAAAAACTCCTCGAACTGCCAGGGTTAGAACCGGGCATCTCGATCTGTACAGCCGTACGGGTTAACTCTACGTATACTGGTACTGAAATTTAGCATAATTCTGTTCTCGCATTACCCTATTGCATTAATTCCTATTTAGCTAGCACGAAACATGGTAATAGATAATTCTGTCCACGGTACACATACCCTAACTACATTCGCAGAGGAAAAGACCTCGTGAGGGTATAACGGTGTAGTGCGGCACGGCGGGCGTTGAGTACAAGCAGGTGAATTACCCGAATACTATTGGCTAGTGACGACGTGGTTAATTTTGTATCCATAGCAAATTAATAGGTCAGCCAACTAGACACATTAATTTTATTAATCTGATAATAATTAGCGATTAGTATTGAATATAATATGCCTTTTATATGTTTATTTATTTATTTAATCTCCAAGATTTGGAGCCCTATTTTACAAATGTATGTTAAGATTCTAGTTAAACTTACTTACTTACTTACTCACTGGCACTATCGAACCCGTAGGTTCCTGGCCGCACGTACAAAAGCTCTCCATAATCCCTATCCTGAGCTAATGCTTTCCAATCATTCCCTGTATAATCTACTTCCCTCAAATCATAGTTAATGTTATTTTCCCACCTCATTCTTGGTCTATCAACTGGGCGTTTGCCCTCTGGCTTTCCTACGAGAAGCTTCCATACAAGTCTCCCATTCCCCATACGTGCAACATGCCCTGCCCATCGCAGTCTACTAGACTTAACTGTTCTTATTATATCTGGCTTCCTATAAAGACCATGTAGTTCATTGTTATGTAGTCTTCTCCATTCACCTGTCTGTTCATCTCTCTTTGGTCCAAAAATTTTCCTAAGTACTTTATTCTCAATTACTTGTAATCTCCTTTCCTCCCTTAAAGTAAGAGTCCATGTTTCGCACCCATATAACATAACTGGTAGAATAATAATTTTATATATTTTCAGTTTAACGTTTTTTGAAAGGAGTTGGGACATCAAGAGTCTCTGCAATGCATAATAGCACGCATTTCCAGAATTGAGCCTATGTTTAATTTCTTTGTACATCTCGTTCCTATTTGTGATTATTGTTCCTAGATATTTGAATTCAGCCACTACCTCAAAATTTCCCTCATTTGTCATTAGCTGTCCATTTCCATTATATAATGAATTTGTACGTGTGACCATATATTTAGTTTTACTGATATTTACTTCCACTCCTAATTTCTTAGTGTTACTCAATAGTGTGTGTGTGTGTTGGCCTTTAGTATCTCCTCGCTATCGGCCAGTAGTACTACATCATCAGCATAAACTAACAGCTTATTAATACCATTCAGTTGTAAGCCTTCCTCATTCTCTAAAGATTTAATGGCATGCTCTAGTACAAAATTAAATAGTAGTTAAACTATAAAAGAAAATTAAGAAGACATGCATAATTACAAAATTGAAACAATTACAAATGAACGAAACAAGAACTAGTAAAATTAAAACTTATCAAGTAAGTAATAGGCTAATAAAGATTAAATACAATATTGTACATAGCATTTATAAATGTTTTTAATGCTATGTAACAACTATTACTTTTTAATCGGGGTTTTTCCTCACCTGTAAGACAAATGTCAGGAAAACTTTAAGGCCTAAACCGTCCCCGAAATCATATGGCCATCGCAATCATCATCATTAATATTCATCTTAGGTTAAGCTTAGGATTAGGGACTCTCCTGGCGCACCATTATCATCATCATCACATATCATATCATCGGGGCAACGTAACCACGCCTTCCAGGCGCCCCAACCTCAGAAGTGGGTTACATGTACGCCATGCTAGGAGAGAAACAAGGAATGGTGGAAGAGAAACCTGGGGCATTTGAAAAAAAAACATTTACTTTTTAAAATACCAATTATTGGATTATGGCATTTCAAGGTGTAGATCCTGTCAGAAGTAAAATTGTACTGGACAATACAATTTTGGAGCAGGTGAATAATTTTACATATCTAAGATGCAATATCTCAAATGAAGAAGAAAAGGATGTAAATGCAAAAAAATCTAAATTTTAAGAATTTTAGGGTTTATAAATTCTATCTTCAAGCCACAGTTACTCCTAAACATTCAAGACTAAAAGTGTATAAAACACTGGCTATTCTAACTCTTTTGTATGGTAGCGAAGTATGGACGTTGAAACAGAAGAATATACAGATACTTAGATCTGCTGAAATGAGATACCTTCGGAGGACTGCAGGATACACACTACTACATAAAAAAAATTACATCTTAGAAGAATTACACATGGAACCTTTAGAAAACAAAATTTATGATTATAAGTCAAGATGGATGCAACATGTTCATCGAATGGAAGATCACAGGATACTCTAACAAATGTTAAGATAACAACCTGCAGGAAGAAGAAGACCAGGACGTCCACTCAAAAGACTTTTGGATGATGTTTCTCTTGAGGCCGAAACAGGTCAACAAATGACCTAAATACGTGAATGTACTATGATGATATTTTGGATTACATTGAATTAAATGAACATCACTTATATCAACGGGATGGAGAGTCTTAAAAGGTATTCAACAATTTGTTCATCATTACCAAGGGAACAGATATATTGATTTTGAGATGGAATATTAAATATTTTTAGACAAGCTTTAAACTTTCCATGTCCAGACATAATTTGTATTAATACAAAAGAGGATTCACAAAGTTTCGCTGTCTTGAAAGATACCCTATCTTCTATCTGATTGCCCATTGGCACTATTTGTCCAAAGAGTAGACCAATTTTTATTTAAGAATTAAATTTTCAGCTTTTTCTTCACATAAGAAATAAGGTATCTAATATTATCGAATTCATTACCAGATTATGTAAAATAAATTAGCAAGTTTATCGGCACTCTCATTTCGTTTATATCTTACATGTCTACGAACCCATATCAAGCATAATTACTGTTTAAGAGTTCAAAATAAATACATCAATTACAGTTGTCAGTGCTGATTATGAATCACAAAAAAACGTACATGCGTTACTCCACTGTACAGCCTTTCTCAACGCCAAGTTTTATATGTTACAATAGTTTTTAATTATTCTTACAAGCGCCTTGCTAAAATATGTTTTCGAAGTGCTGTATCGTGCTAACCCGCATTCCGTCTTGAGACTTTCTTTCTCTGGGAGAACACTACCTACTCTCTTCTTCAGTCCATTAAAACTCTGGCATTAGGTTCTAATCATTTCCGTATTAGAAAACAAAGTATTGCCAATAAAATACTATGAAGAAGTGATGAAATAACTACTATAAATGTGTATGTTGTTGTAAAAAATAAATCCAATTTCACAATAGTTTTGGTATTAAATAGAAGATAAAGGTTCGTTCTCAGTTGCTTTTACGATAATTTGAGTCTGTAGGCCTACAATATACCATCTTAATTTTACACAAATACTGTAGCTATTTTAGTTTCATTATAATTAAGTTTTAATGTATCCAAGAGATTACATACTTACTTACTCACTGGCACTATCGAACCCGTAGGTTCATAGCCGAGCGGACATAAGCTCTCCATACATCCCTATCCTGAGCTAATGCTTTCCAATCATTCCCTGTATAATCTACTTCCCTCAAACCATAGTTAATGTTGTTCTCCCACCTCATTCTTGGTCTACCAATTGGGCGTTTTCCTTCTGGCTTTCCTACAAGAAGATTCCATGCACGTCTTTCATTCCCCATACCCCCAACATGTCCTGCCCATCGCAGTCTACGAGACTTAACTGTTCTTATTATATCTGGCTTCCTATAAAGACCATGTAGTTCATTGTTAAGAAGTCTTCTCCATTCACCTGTCTGTTCATCTCTCTTTGGTCCAAAAATATTCCTAAGTACTTTATTCTCAAATACTTGTAATCTCCTTTCCCCCCTTAAAGTAAGAGTCCATGTTTCGCACCCATATAATATAACTGGTAGAATAATAGTTTTATATATTTTCAGTTTAACGTTTTTTGAAAGGAGTTGGGACATCAAGAGTATCTGCAATGAACAATAGCACGCATTTCCAGAATTGAGCCTATGTTTAATTTCTTTGTGCATCTCATTCCTATTTGTGATTATTGTTCCTAGGTATTTGAATTCAGCCACTTCCTCAAAATTTCCCTCATTTGTCATTAGCTGTCCATTTCCATAAGAGATTGCATAACTCAATAATAATGGTTTATTAATTTTTCTCATTCTTACCAGAATGGTTTTGAAATAAATGCGAATGATTTTGAAAAAAATCAGAGTTGATACCGATCTTATTGTGTTAACACTTAAATTGCCGTTTTGCAATAGACACATTAATTTAATTTGGTTAATATATTTAATAGGATAATAGAAAAACGAATAGAATTGGTTAAGTTGTTGCGGATTACATAACGATAATAACTTAAGGTTTTACATGTAAAATAAATGTCGGGTAACTTTAAGGTCTAAACGGTTCCCGAACATCATCTGGCCAACGTTATTATATTCACATATTTAGATTAAGTTTAGGATTAAGGTCTCTCTTGGCACAACAATACCTTCGACATCATATATCATCGCGGAAGCGTAACCCCGTCTTGCAGGCGCCCCAACCTCAGAATCGTGTTAAAATACGCCAATCGCATGAGAGAATACCAGAAATGTCGAGAAGGCAAACTGGTGGCATTGGCATTATTTTAAAAAAACTTTATATGATTTTGATTTCATTGAGGTCCGAGACATTTAAATAACTGGCACCAGAAATAAAGAGTTTTAAGAGTAAAAGAATTATGTTTCATGCATTCGATGGTAAAACATAACATTGCATTAATATTACTTTATAAGTATATATATATATATATATATATATATATATATATAAGTTGGTAACAGGCACTCGAAAGAGCATTAAGTTATAAGTTTATGAGTTGGTTCAGTGATCCTGTCCATATTCTGCATTGTTTGTAATGGTATCGCTCACACTTTTGGTCGCATATCTTGCATTCACACGAATCACTCGGTTGGTGGAA
Organism: Diploptera punctata; assembly: GCA_030220185.1. Classification (NCBI taxonomy): domain Eukaryota; kingdom Metazoa; phylum Arthropoda; class Insecta; order Blattodea; family Blaberidae; genus Diploptera; species Diploptera punctata. The sequence continues at coordinate 443,148 of JASPKZ010010664.1, read as the reverse complement.
TTTTGTATTTTTGCACATTTTGTGATGATATCCGTGTGTTGCTAAACGTATGATTCTGTGCCTTTGTGGTTGGTTACTTCCAGTCCACTCTCTGTTTACCATGGCATCTGAGGCGTAGAAATCTTTGTCGATCTCTTTTTCGATGACTTTCTTATATGGCTCCGTTGCTGGTAGTAGTATCCTTTGCCTCAGGTCCTCTAGGAAGAAGGTTTCTCTGGCTAGAACATAGGCCATTCTAATATCACCTTAACAGTAGTATAAAACTACTGTTATGTTCCACCATATCCACTTGAAGAATAAAAGCATCATATCTTAATCCTATTTCATACCAATCCATACCAACTTTGCAAACTTGTTTAAATAATACAAGCCTGCGATGGTTTTGTGGCATGAGATATTTTAATGCAAATAAGTCAACTCATATTCCCTGATAACGGATATGTTACTATTTTTTGCGTATCGCGTACAGGTTTCACTAGTTCCATTTGTATGTAAAAATGAGAGCGCGCGGTCCTCCACTTGTATGCTGTATATAACGGACTTCCAATATAAAACCGGACCGGCCACACGGAGTTTCACCCGGCACGCAGTGCTGTCTCTTCCTCCCGCAATTTACCCTGCCTACCACCCGTCTCTGAACTGTTTCTTACCTTATAGAAAATGCTGGAAATGTTGTCCTCCCGCACACGTGCTATGGGATCACCTTGGTTTAGACAATGAACACTTGTACACTTGTAAGGTTTGAGTTTTAACAATTTTGTTGCTGTATGTGCAGAAGATACTGAAATCCCAACTTGTGCTAATTTCGGTAATGATTTTTGTGGTGAACGTTCCAAATTTTCGCCAATTTCGTCTAATTTTTCTTCGGCGAGAACCGTACGCCTTCGCGTGTGTTTCTTATTTTGTACTGAACCAGTGGTCTCAAATTTAGTCACAAGATCGCGGATTGTCGATCTGGATGGAGGTAATTGTCCAGGGAAGTTCCGAATAAATTCCTCGCGAACGCGACGAGCTGATTCGTATTTATAATAACATTTACACACACAAATGCGCTGCTCTAATGTCAGCTGACGTCTCATCTTGTCGAACGATAGTAAACTGACTAGTTCAAGGACGAGCGGCTGGCAGAGTGAAATGCGGACGAGGAGAGAGCGCTGCCTAACGGGTGGAACCCCGTGAGGCCGGTCCGGGTTTATATTGGAACCGCGGTACATGCTGTATTAAAATATGTAAACACCTAAAATATAATACAGTTTTATAATAAATATAATCACTGATTTTAATCATACTAGTTTGTCATTGTGTTTAACTGAGGATAGGTTCAGCCTACGACCCTCTCCTGGTTACATTACTCAGTTTTCGGCGAAAAACTGCGAAAGCAATATGTAGCCAGTACATAGGCCATATATTAAAATTCTACCACCACCAATCACATTACAAGAGAGTAGTGCCAGCACTCCTTCCAACCCCAGCACAGAAAATGGTTTCCATTTATTCTCAGATTCAAAAAACATCGCGTCCTATCAATTAATCAAAAGTAAACGATTTGGTACGCGATTGGACTTAAAATGGTACGCGATTGGACTTAAAATGGTACGCGATTGGACTTAAAATGGTACGCGATTGGACTTAAAATGGTACGCGATTGGACTTAAAATGGTACGCGATTGGACTTAAAATGGTACGCGATTGGACTTAAAATGGTACGCGATTGGACTTAAATGGTACGCGATTGGACTTAAAATGGTACGCGATTGGACTTAAAATGGTACGCGATTGGACTTAAAATGGTACGCGATTGGACTTAAAATGGTACGCGATTGGACTTAAAATGGTACGCGATTGGACTTAAAATGGTACGCGATTGGACTTAAAATGGTACGCGATCGGACTTAAAATGGTACGCGATCGGACTTAAAATGGTACGCGATCGGACTTAAAATGGTACGCGATCGGACTTAAAATGGTACGCGATTGGACTTAAAATGGTACGCGATCGGACTTAAAATGGTACGCGATCGGACTTAAAATGGTACGCGATCGGACTTAAAATGGTACGCGATTGGACTTAAAATGGTACGCGATTGGACTAAAAATGGTACGCGATTGGACTTAAAATGGTACGCGATTGGACTTAAAATGGTACGCGATTGGACTTAAAATGGTACGCGATTGGACTTAAAATGGTACGCGATTGGACTTAAAATGGTACGCGATTGGACTTAAAATGGTACGCGATTGGACTTAAAATGGTACGCGATTGGACTTAAAATGGTACGCGATTGGACTTAAAATGGTACGCGATTGGACTTAAAATGGTACGCGATTGGACTTAAAATGGTACGCGATTGGACTTAAAATGGTACGCGATTGGACTTAAAATGGTACGCGATTGGACTTAAAATGGTACGCGATTGGACTTAAAATGGTACGCGATTGGACATAAAATGGTACGCGATTGGACATAAAATGGTACGCGATTGGACTTAAAATGGTACGCGATTGGACTTAAAATGGTACGCGATCGGACTTAAAATGGTACGCGATCGGACTTAAAATGGTACGCGATCGGACTTAAAATGGTACGCGATCGGACTTAAAATGGTACGCGATCGGACTTAAAATGGTACGCGATCGGACTTAAAATGGTACGCGATCGGACTTAAAATGGTACGCGATCGGACTTAAAATGGTACGCGATCGGACTTAAAATGGTACGCGATTGGACTTAAAATGGTACGCGATTGGACTTAAAATGGTACGCGATTGGACTTAAAATGGTACGCGATTATTGGTATTGATATAGTGAAGAAGAAATAAAAAGTATTTTGTAATGGGGGTAATCAGTGTGCTGTTGTTATATTCCCGGATTTAATGATCGGCTAAGATCGTGCCGGCAGGTTTAATGATCGGCTAAGATCGTGCCGGCAGGTTTAATGATCGGCTAAGATCGTGCCGGCAGGTTTAATGATCGGCTAAGATCGTGCCGGCAGGTTTAATGATCGGCTAAGATCGTGCCGGCAGGTTTAATGATCGGCTAAGATCGTGCCGGCAGGTTTAATGATCGGCTAAGATCGTGCCGGCAGATTTTCGTATATTTATTGATACTAGAAAAATAAGTCTGAAGGGCGTTTCTCTGCATAAGCCAGAGTTAAAGCAAAAATTATATGAAATTTCCATCTGTATATATATATATATACATATATATCAATGTTAAAGATTTAATTATAACATCGATAAAGCGTCACTGCTATAAAGTAAAATAAATATTCTCTTTAATTTGCTTACTTGATATAGTCAGCTACTATATGGCAGTGAAGACAGTGTTCTCGCGACATCTAGTAATAATGGAGAGTATAATACATATATATAAGAAAAATAAGTGTTTGAATTGGATTCGCCTGGTAGTGTAATGGATATCACGCTGAGGTACAGACTCAGAGATCCGGGTTCGAATCCCGTCCAGGCATTTATTTTTCTTATCATACCATATTAAGCTTGCATTGCTCAATGTTAAACATTTAATTATAACATCGATAAAGCGTCACTGCTATAAAGTAAAATAAATATTCTCTTTAATTTGCTTACTTGATATAGTCAGCTACTAGATGGCAGTGAAGACAGTGTTCTCGCGACATCTAGTAATAATGGAGAGTATAATACATAATTATATAAGAAAAATAAGTGTTTGAATTGGATTCGCCTGGTAGTGTAATGGATATCACGCTGAGGTACAGACTCAGAGATCCGGGTTCGAATCCCGTCCAGGCATTTATTTTTCTTATCATACCATATATATATATATATATATATATATATATATAGGCCTATATATGTTCTATTCTATGGTGTTCTGTACTAGGGTTGGTTTTTCATTGCAAACGTAGCATTTTCATGCTATTCTTTGGCAGCTTAACTAGGGAATTATAGGTGTGGTAGCTTCCCGCTGTTTTCCACAACGAGGATGATGATGATGATGATGATAATAATGATGGCCAGATAAGTTTGGGCCTCAAAGCTTGCTGACATTTGTCTTAAAGGTAAGGAAAAACCCCGATAAAACCTCACCCAGGAGCCTGTCCCGACCGGGAATCGAACCCTGACCCGCTGCGTGAGAAGGCAGCACGCTACCTCGACGCCACAACAGTGGAATATATATCATTAAGATGTACTATTCATAAATAAGGATAAAATCTTCATGACATCGCACTGGGGTCTATTCTGGACAAATTTACAGAAATATTCTAGAATATTGTAATAGCCTATATCACTTCAATTTGCGGTCAATACTTCACAAAATTCTTTATTCAGAAGAGATCAACAAATATACCATCATCATCATCATCACTCCGGGGATTAGGCAATTGCCCGTTCCGACTTGATAATGCATCAGCCCAACGTCTTCTAGGTCTTCCAACATCACGTCTTCTTCTTGCTTGATAATTTCTTGCTAACAATGGATATCTCTCCTTACTCATTCCATCCATGTGTTCAATCCATTTCTGTCTGTAATTCGTGACTTTATCCATTAAAGGCTGTACTTTCAATTACAAATATATATCTCGCAACTGGAATTCCCTACCACAAGAAATAAGGGGCTTCCGGACATTGGCATCTTTTAAAAGAAATCTAAATTTATATTTGCTCTAAACTCGACTTCATTATTATCCAGTGTAAGATATATATATATATATATATATAATATATATATATATTAATTGGTGTTTCCCGTATAATGTATCATATTTATATTATTATTATTATTATCGTATCATTATTGTTATTACCCTATAAAATGTTGTTTGTACATGACATTTACATTGCTACATTTATTGTATCTTTAACTGTTTATAATTAGTATAGTGTATATCTATATTTGTCAAATATTTATTTGTATTTGTGCTGGTTGAGTGGAAGAGAGGGCCTTATGGCCTTAACTCTGCCAGAATAAATAAAGTATTTTTATTATTATTATTATTATTATTATTATATTATTATTATTATTATTATTATTATTATCGTATCATTATTGTTATTACCCTATAAAATGTTGTTTGTACATGACATTTACATTGCTACATTTATTGTATCTTTAACTGTTTATAATTAGTATAGTGTATATCTATATTTGTCAAATATTTATTTGTATTTGTGCTGGTTGAGTGGAAGAGAGGGCCTTATGGCCTTAACTCTGCCAGAATAAATAAAGTATTTTTATTATTATTATTATTATTATTATTATTATTATTATTATTATACACAGTTAATGTCTTTGTCCATTCCATAACTTTCATATTGTGTTACAAATTGAAAGAATGGTACAAATGATTGGCTGAGAACCATAACGGAATACATAAGTTACATTACATCATTCGGATAGAAACGAGCTTAAACACTTGTTGTAGACATCAAACAAATAAAAACAGTTGTATTCATTCATCCATCAAAAGCAACAGTAGAATCAACCTGGCATTCGACAGTAGTATCCAATAACATGCAATAACTAACTAACTCACTGGCACTATCGAACATTTAGGTTCATGCCTGAGCGGACATAAGATCCCCATACATCCCTATCCTGAGCTAATGTTTTCCAATCATCTCCTGTATAATCTATTTCCCTCAAATCATAGTTAATTTTATTCTCCCAACGTATTCTTGTTCTACCAACTGGCAGTTTTCCCTCTGGTTTTCCTAAAAGAAGCCTCCATGCCTCTCTTTCATTACCTGTTCGTGCAACATGTCCAGCCCCTCGAAGTATACAAGCCTTGACTGTTTTTCTTATATCTCGTTTCATATAAAGACCATATAAGCCCCTCGCGCGACAGGCCTACAAGGCCCGTAGCCTACCAGCCGGCTGCTGGCCTCACATCCACATGTGTCAATCACAGAGGTAGATGATCAACAGCCAGTGTAGGGGTGACATGTGGTCAGCATGTCGAGTCTCCCAGCCGTTATAGCTGGTTTCCTCAACCTGGAGCTGCTACTTATTGTAGCTACCCAATTGCCTCACGATGCTGGGTGGGCACCGGTCCCATACTGGCCGAAATACCATGAGAAAATTTCTTCCCCCATGGAGACTCGAACCAGCGCAAGTCTCGTAGCTCTGCGCCAAGGCTTCCTACCTTAACCGCTCGGCTACGGCGCGCTCACTGTTAATTAGTCTTCTCCATTCGCCTGACTGTTCATCTCTCTTTGCTCGAAAAATTATCCTAAGAACTTTATTCTCATATACTCATAATCTTTCCTAGTCCTTTAAAGCTTTTTACAATATAAAATTTAGTGTACTAGAGCATGCCATTAAATCTTTAGAGAATGAGGAAGGCTTACAGCTGAATGGTATTAATAAGCTGTTAGTTTATGCTGATGATGTAGTACTACTGGCCGATAGCGAGGAGATACTAATGGCCAACACGCACACATTATTGAGTAACACTAAGAAATTAGGACTGGAAGTAAATATCAATAAAACTAAATATATGGTCACACGTAGAAATTCAGTGTATAATGGAAATGGACAGCTAATGACAAATGAGGGAAATTTTGAGGAAGTGGCTGAATTCAAATACCTAGGAACAATAATCACAAACAGGAATGAGATGCATAAAGAAATCAAACATAGGCTCAATTCTGGAAATGCGTGCTATTATGCATTGCAGAGACTGTTGATGTCCCAACTCCCTTTCAAAAAAACGTTAAGCTGAAAATATATAAAGCTATTATTCTACCAGTTATATTATATGGGTGCGAAACATGGACTCTTACTTTAAGGGAGGAAAGTAGATTACGAGTATTTGAGAATAAAGTTCTTAGGAAAATTTTTGGACCAAAGAGAGATGAACAGACAGGTGAATGGAGAATACTACATAACAATGAACTACATGGTCTTTATAGGATGCCAGATATAATAAGAACAGTTAAGTCTCGTAGACTGCGATGGGCAGGACATGTTGCGCGTATGGGGAATGAAAGACGTGCATGGAAACTTCTTGTAGGAAAGCCAGAGCGAAAACGCCCAGTTGGTAGAACAAGAATGAGGTGGGAGAACAACATTAACTATGATTTGAGGGAAGTAGATTATACAGGGAATAATAGCAAATACAGAAGACGAACTTCAGAGGAATATTTTTAAACTACATAATATATGTGAACAATATAATCTCAAAATATCCGTAGAAAAAACTAAGGTAATGGCATTCCAAGGGAAAAATCAAATCAGATCCAAAATAGTAATAGGACACAAAATTATAGAACAGGTGAACCATCTCAATTATCTAGGATGTGACATTTCATTTAATTATGATAATGATATAAATAATAAAATAGCAAAATTCCAGGGAATATGTGGTACGATAAAACGATTACTAAATAACAAAACAACAAGAGAGACCCAACTGAAATTTTATGAAATGTTGGCAGTACCGGTACTACTCTATGGTTCAGAAGCCTGGATACATAAAAAACAAGACCTAAGTAGGATAACGGCGGCAGAAATGAAATTTTTGAGATCTGTTAAAGGGCGCACTAAGGAAGACAGAATCAAGAACACGGAAATAAGACAGGAACTTGAAATATTTGCAATAACTGATAAAATGGATACATATAGACAAAAATGGAAGCAACACATAGACAGAATGAATGAAGACAGATATCCAAAACAAATAACAAAATACAAACCTAAAGGCACCCGAGATGTGGGCAGACCTAGAAAGAGATGGACTGAAGTCGGAACGGGTCAACAGACCTAATCCATGAATGAAGATGATGATGATTGGAAAGCATTAGCTCAGGATAGGGATGTATGGAGGGCTTATGTCCTCGCAGCCATGAACCTACGGGTTCGATAGTGCCAGTGAGTGAGTAAGTAAGTAAAATTTAGGACAAAAATAATAAAACGTATTCCGTCAATCTCAACTTGTTTAAATATATATATTTCTTGTATGCAATTCGGAAGGTTCCATCTTAAGCAGCAGAGTGTTAGGCAAACAACTTTCTCCTGAAACTCGAGTTAGGTTTCAGAAGAGTACAGGACTTAAGAAAATTACAAGTTGATATGGACAAAAACATAAAGTAGGCCTATACAGATTTTATAAATGTATATTTAAAATATGTCCACCGCTGTGGTCTCCGCGTAGCATCGCTGCCTCATACGCAGCGGGTCCGGGTTCAATCCCCGGCCAGGACAAGATTTCTGGTTGTTCATTTTTTTTTCGTCGTTTCCTCAACTGTAAAATAAATGTCTAGAAACGTTAAGGCCCGAACGATACCCAAACATCATCTGGCGATCATAACATCATCATATTCGCCATATTTAGTATGAATGTGTGTTTCATCTTAATGTTGTATTATTTCGGAGGAGATTGAGCTGATCACTCATTCGGGGAGTCCTCCATGTCTTTGTGTGATCAACAATGTGTGACCCATACGTAAAATCCGTCTCCCGGCAGGTAGTGCTAGTATAAGTCCCGGGTGACATGTGGCACCTGAAAGTACTTGTAAAGGTGAGAGGTTAAACTGCAGTAATGGAATGGAAAAAACAATTAAATGTTGTATTGTGACTAATATGCCAAAGTAATGTCATGTTTTCCCGTGCCGTAGCCGAGCGGTTAAGGTAGGAAGCCTTGGCGCAGAGCTACGGGACGCTGGTTCGAGTATCCATGGGGGAAGAAATTTTCTCATGGTATTTCGGCCAGAATGGGACCGGTGCCCACCCAGCATCGTGATGCATTTGGGTAGCTACAATAAGTAGCGGCTCCAGGTTGAGAAAACCAGCTATAACGGCTGGGGGACTCGACATGCTGACCACATGTCACTCCTACACTGGCTGATTATCATCTACCTCTGTGATTAACACATGTGGATGTGAGGCCAGCAGCCGGCTGGTAGGCTAAGGGCCTTGTAGGCCTGTCGCGCCAGGAGAAAAAAAAATCATGTTGCTTTTTGGGGAAAAGAATCTTATATACTCAATCTAGGATTTAAAGAGAGGTCAGGGCTTGCTTGGTTCAGGTTAGGGGCATGGAAATTTTTAAAAATTAGCGACGATCACGATATGCGAATATGTCCAATGTGCAGGAGCTTTGAAGACGAGATACATGTATTAAGAAAATGTATCGATTTAGAAGATTGGAGGCGTCAGTTATTGCCGGAAAGATTTCTAAATTCAAATCGTAAAAGATTGGCATGTTACAAGTTATTGGTAAACCCAGAAAATTGGATAAAGTTGGGTAGATTTCTGGACAAAACGCGGAAAATAAGAACAACACTTATTCAGGAATAAATACATATGTTACCAAATTGCAATGCCATTAATTCTTAATAATTCTACATAACTAAGTTAATGTATAATGTAATTGTATTGATATCTAATTGTAATATTACTGTGTTTTCTTTTTTTTGCTTTGTTTTAATTGCTTAATATACCGCAACATAGGACATCACATCACTCCATGTCATATACCATCTTCACTTCTCGCAACTGGAATTCCCTACCACAAGAAATAATGGGCTGCCGGACATTGGCATCTTTTAAAAGAAATCTAAATTTATATTTGCTCCAAACTCGACTTCATTATTATCCAGTGTAAGGTATATATATTAATTGCTGTTTCTCGTATAATGTATCATATTTATATTATTATTATTATTATTATTATTATTATTATTATTATTATTATCGTATCATTATTGTTATTACCCTATAAAATGTTGTTTGTACAAGACATTTACATTGCTACATTTATTGTATCTTTAACTGTTTATAATTAGTATAGTGTATATCTATATTTGTCAAATATTTATTTGTATTTGTGCTGGTTGAGTGGAAGAGAGGGCCTTATGGCCTTAACTCTGCCAGATTAAATAAAGTATTATTATTATTATTATTATTATTATTATTATTATTATTATTATTATTATTATTATTATTGGCCAGGACATGTTGCACGTATGGGGAATGAAAGACGTGCATGGAAGCTTCTTGTAGGAAAGCCAGACGGAAAACGCCCAGTTGGTAGACCAAGAATGAGGTGGGAGAACAACATTAACTATGATTTCAGGGAAGTAGATTATACAAGAAATGATTGTAAAGCATTAGCTCAGGATAGGGATGTATGGAGAGCTTATGTCCGCGCGGCCATGAACCTACGGGTTCGATAGCACCAGTGAGTAAGTAAGTATTATTACCAAACATCAACTTATTGTAACAGACTGTCAACAGCACGTACGGCTTACTGCCCGTGCGATTCATATTTGTAAATAACATTGTACGTATCTTACTTTTAGTTTAATAAAGTCCTTATGCATTGAAAGGAAAATGTTTTCAGTTGTTGCATGAAAATAAGGGACCCATTTTAGAGACAAATCACACACATGTGTTGCACTAACAGTTAATTTGTCAGTAAACATTGAAAATAGATTACAGGTTTCCTGTATCCGATGTATTGCTCGGTTGAACTATTGTAGGGCTTTATGTTCAAATTAGTCTTGGGAATACAATTCAATATGCTTACATATAGATTGGAGATTTACACGTGCGACCGACTTAATGAGTATGTGAGTCGTTTTATTCATCAAAGTAATTAACAAACTAATTAATTCAACACAGTTAATGAACTCTTGAATTTATAATCAATACACATAGTGGTTCGTCGCTTTAAATTGTGTAAGGACATTGTAATATTATCATCAATGCGTGTTCTTATATCGTATTAGAAACTCTATCAGAAACTTATATTAGTACAGACATTCAATACGTATCAGATAGAATATATATATCATTCATTTTACTAAACGTGCCCATAAATAATACTTATTTAATAATGAATTGAGTTGGTGTTTACTTGATGAAAATCCATATATAATATATAATAATATAATCAATTGAGTTGGTGTTTACTTGATGAAAATCCATATTTATTAATTAAATAAAAATAAAACGTAGTTTTATTTGATTTTCATATTTATTATATAATTCAGTGACAGCTGTTTCGGTACACTGTACCTTCTTCAGACATGTTAACAAATTATAAATATTGTTGTATTGTTGCTTAGATCAGTTGGAACACAATTCATAATTTAACATGTCTGAAGAAGGTACAGTGTACCGAAACAGCTGTCACTGAATTATATAATAAATATGAAAATCAAATAAAACTACGTTTTATTTTTATTTAATTAATATAATAATATATATAATAAGTCATCATCATCTTCAATCATGGATTAGGTCTGTTGACCCGATCCGACTTCAGCCCATCTCTTTCTAGGTCTGCCCACATCTCGGGTGCCTTTAGGTTTGTATTTTGTTATTTGTTTTGGATATCTATCTTCTTTCATTCTGTCTATGTGTTGCTTCCATTTTTTGTCTATATGTATCCATTTTATCAGTTATTGCAAATATTTCAAGTTCCTGTCTTATTTCTGTGTTCTTGATTCTGTCTTCCTTAGTGCACCCTTTAACAGATCTCAAACATTTCATTTCTGCCGCCGTTATCCTACTTAGATCTTGTTTCTTTTATGTATCCAGGCTTCTGAACCATAGAGCAGTACCGGTACTGCCAACATTTTATAAAATTTCAATTGGGTCTCTCTTGTTGTTTTGTTATTTAGTGATCGTTTTATCGTACCACATATTCCCTGGAATTTTGCTGTTTTATTATTTATATCATTATCATAATTAAATTAAATGTCACATCCTAGATAATTGAGATGGTTCACCTGTTCTATGATTTTGTTTCCTATTACTATTTTGGATCTGATTTGATTTTTCCCTTGGAATGCCATTACCTTAGTTTTTTCTATGGATATTTTGAGATTATATTGTTCACATATATTATGTAGTTTAAAACTATTCCTTTGAAGTTCATCTTCTGTATTTGCTATTATTACCTGGTCATCAGCATATAATAATGTTTTCAAGTAGTGTGTTTTATCTAATTTTATTCCTTTATTTGTTTCTTCGTTCCATTTTTTTTATTATATCATTGATGTATTGGTTAAATAAAACTGGAGAGATACTGCATCCTTGTTTAACCCCTTGATTAATATGAATTGTATTTTTACTTACTTCATTTCTAGTTTTTATAACAAAATTTATGTTCCAGTACAAACTCTTTATAGCTGCTATTAAGTGGTTTCGGAATTCCTTTTTTCTTTTAAAATTGTCCAGAGTTTTCCTCTGTCTACTTTATCAAATGCCTTCACAAAATCAATAAAAGCTATCTGTGTTTCCTTGTTATATTCTCTTCTTTTGTTTATAAATTCTGTTATCGTGAATATATTATCCATTCATGAACGCCCTGATCTGAATCCACTTTGTTCTTCTGTTACCATTACCTCTGCTATTTGTTTTAACCTAAATGTTAAGATTCTTGAGTATATTTTAAAGCCTGTAGTTAAAATGCTTATTCCTCTGTAGTTGTTGCAGTCTTTACGTTCCCCTTTCTTAAAAATAGATTGTACTATTGCTGTTGTCCAGGTTTCTGGTATTGTTGCTTGTTTCCAACATAAATTTAAAAAATGTAATAATCTCTGGTAACAGAGTGGAACCCTTGATAGAGGTCCATCTCAGGGAGTAGGCGCCTCTGCCCTTTTGTGAGCTCCAGGTCCCACTCGCCCGGTGGGTAGTACCTGGGTAGGGCCCCGTCCACAGGGTTACGTGGGGAGAAGAGAGGTCCCCAAAGCCATAGTGAAGGCAACTTCTCTAGGAGACGAACACTCCGAAATTCCAGTTCCCTGCCCTCCAGGAAGAGGGGTTTGGCTAGAGGCTGATAACCTCTACTAGTAAAAAATAACTTACTCATAAACTTCAGCAGAAGAAAAGCCGGGTTGATATATAATAAGTATGAAAATCAAATAAAACTACGTTTTATTTTTATTTAATCAATAAATACTTATTTATCTAATGACTAGTTACATGATCCAAGTGTTTAAAACTAAGCAAAAGAAATTACTGAAACATCTAAAAAGTGGACATATTCAACCAGAACTCACCGGATCGATCGGTTTCTGTACGGGATTGAAGGGCTAGGCACTGCTATTCAACCAGAACTCACCGGATCGATCGGTTTCTGTACGGGATTGAAGGGCTAGGCACTGCTGAAGATGATTCCGATCCATAATTTCTTCCATGTTACGTAATGTACAAGCTGAAGACTGCATAATTCCCAGACGATGAGGGTATTGTACTTGTAATTCATGCCCTTTCTTGAGACAGAAAAGAGACACTGCAGGTTTCCTTGGTTTAGAAGATGTATTTAAATTGGGTTCCTCCATTATATCTGACATCGAGTCAATACAATAGCTAGGGTAGATTCAATCTTGATGGTCAGATGCCTAAATAATAACAAGTGAATCATTATTAATTTTGGTTGAAATCCAAAAAGAAGTTAACAGTTTACAAATATTTCTCTTTTATTCTCCATAATACGAGTCCTACGCTACCCACACGTTACAAAGACACGATTTATTAAGTGCGGATTATAAACTCTCAAACACGTGAATACCATATGATCACACAAGGACATGGAGAGTCATCCCTGATATATGTTTATGTGTGTGTGTTAGGCCCACCTCCGAAACAACATGGTCATTTGAGACAAGACACCATCCATACTAAACAATATTATCAAATTCCGGAATCTAGTAATAACTAATCAAATTAGTTGTTTTACGTTTAGTTTTCTGTTCACCGCTCGTGTCCGGAAAAAGTTGTCTCTTACGCAGCGTCCGGATTTGATCCCACTCGGGTAAAGTTTCCTGGATAAGCTTTTTAGTTTTTTTTCTTCACCTGTAATACAAATTGCGGGAAATGTAAAGACCCAAATTGTCTCAGAATATGATTTGCTCATTGTAATCACCTTGTCTTATTCGTTTTATTTACTGTCACTGTATGAATAAATAAAGGACAACACGCACACACTATTGAGTAACGCTAAGAAATTAGGACTGGAAATAAATATCAATAAAACTAAATATATGGTCACACGTAGACATTCATTGTATAATGGAAATGGACAGCTAATGACAAATGAGGGAAATTTTGAGGAAGTGGCTGAATTCAAATACCTAGGAACAATAATCACAAATAGGAATGAGATGCACAAAGAAATTAAACATAGGCTCTATTCTGGAAATGCATGCTATTATGCATTGCAGAGACTCTTGATGTCCTAACTTCTTTCAAAAAACGTTAAACTGAAAATATATAAAACTATTATTCTACTAGTTATATTATATGGGTGCGAAACATGGACTCTTACTTTAAGGGGGGAGAGGAGATTACAAGTATTTGAGAATGAAGAAATTAGGAAAATTTTTGGACGAAAGAGAGATGAATAGACAGGTGAATGGAGAAGACTACTTAACAATGAACTACATGGTCTTTATAGGAAGCCAGATATAGTAAGAACAGTTAAGTCTCGTAGACTGCGATGGGCAGGACATGTTGCACGTATGGGGAATGAAAGACTTCCATCGAAGCGTCTTGTAGGAAAGCCAGTTGGTGAGGCGGGAGAATAACATTAACTATGATTTGAGGGAAGTAGATTATACAAGGAATGATTGGAAAGCATTAGCTCAGGATAGGGATACATTGAGAGCTTATGTCCGTGCGGCCATGAACCTACGGGTTCGATAGTGCCAGTGATTAAGTAAGTATGAATAAATAGTGTACCCTGTGTTAAATGATTGTGATATTTCGGACGTGCTCCTGGTATTGTTGAGCCCCTCCATGTCCTTGTGTGGCCAAAAAAAATGTATCTGATTAAGAGTTTAAAAATCAGTTACGGACAGGTTGCATCACTGTATAGTCAGGATGGCATAGGATAGGTAAAAGTATTGAAAGGGAAAGTTTAAACTAAAAAATAAAAAGAGACAAGGAAAATTATTTGTTTCTTAAATTAATCAAATTTCCCTAATACTTTTGTCCGCAAAGTATATATATATATATATATATAGTATATCATATAAAGCTGAAATAATATCATATTCCTATAACCTATATATATACACACACATAGATATCTCATCAATACCCCTTACCATAGTCCATTCATCAATATAGGCCAATTTTAGACCTCTTTCAATCTCATTAGATATACCATCCAAAAATCATCCAGTACTGGTCGTCCTGGTCTTCTTCTTCCTGTTGGTTGACACTTAGCATGTGCTAGGATATCCTGCAATCTTGCATTCGATGAACATGTTGCATCCATCTTGACTTATAATCAGAAATGTTAATTTGTAAACATTCCACGTGTAATTCTTCTAAGATGCATTTCATTTTAAATTTTACGGTTTCCTAATATTTTCTCACGCTAATGCAATCAATAAAAACTGAAATTCTGGTATATACCTATTCAAATTCTACCCTCACTCACATACGTGTTAGAGTTAGATACAACCGCTGTTGAGGGGCACGCCGTAGCGTAGTGGTTAAGGCACTGAGCTACAAGCCGGAAGGTCGAGGGTTCAAGTCCCGTTGGGGCTCAGGATTTTTAAACTGACCCAAACCCTCTGGCGGCACTATGGCCCTGGGGTCAGCCTCTAACGGAAATGAGTACCAGACGCTTGTTCTGGGGGTAAAGGCGGCCGTCACGCAGGGCTGACAACCCGGCTGACGCAAAGTGCCGATTGTCTAGAAAAAGTGGGAGCATTAACTTCCTACTAACCCAAGGGCCTCCGGGCCTGTCGTGGGATCACTTTACTTTACTTTTACAACCGCTGTTGAATTTACTTGCAAAATAAAATTCACTTTCTTTTAAGAGGAAGACAAGAAACGCCCAGTCACATTTTCAGAGAATGGACCAGCGCAGCGTTAATCCTGAACTTGACACTTGGAAGCTTGTAACTCGCGCTACCGTATCGTTATCTGTCAGCTACAACTCTTCAGAGGAGTACAATACAGTACACTATCCACTGTTGTTGAATGGGATTCTCTTTCTCCCAAATGAATTATATACTTGCCCAATCAGCGACCTATCATTTAATTCATGTGGATATTATCGTGCGTTCTTTGTTCTTTTAAATGCCACATTCAGCAATTTATATTTTTTATTCTATCTTCCTTTCTTTTGTAGGAGTTACGGCTTACTAACAAGGGCACTTTCAACCATCACACGTTGAATCCTATCTTGAATTTGTTCTCACAGAAACGTTCTTATGTATGATACCAAGACCTATTAAAAAGTAGCTGTCTTTTTAACTGCAAGGCAGAGAAATCGATGTCAGAATCCAGCAATGACAACCAACTGTACGGAGCAGACGGAACCCTGCTTGAGTAAGAGCGGAGTGGATTGAGACTGATCGTGGCATGTAGTGAGGGTTATCCTCTCTACCATTTCGAGAGTTGTGTCACGTCCCTGTAGTTTAAATGAAACATTGACGCGGAAATTTAGTGTTTCACAATTAAAAATGTATAGGACAGGTGTCTAGATTCAAATATTTGGGCTGTGATGTTGGCTACAATGTGGAAAGAGATATTGACTCCAAATTAATACATTTGAGATGGTGTGTGGAACAATACAGAGAACATTCAAAAATAAAATTAGAAAAGAAACCAAGATAAAAATGTATAATGTTATGGCGGTTCCCACAATATTGTATGGATGTGAAACTTGGGCTCCAGTGAAAAAACAGGAGGATAGAATACAGACGGCAGAGATGAGGTTCCTAAGACAAGTAAAAGGATGTACAAGACTTGATAGAATAAGAAATGAGGATATAAGAGAAGAATTGTAAGTACAGCCTTTATTGGATAAAGTCACGAATTACAGAGAGAAATGGATTGATCACATGGATGGAATGAGTAAGGAGAGACATCCATTGTTAGCAAGAAATTATCAAGCAAGAGGAAGACGTGTTGTTGGAAGACCTAGAAGACGTTGGGCTGATGCATTATGAAGTCGGAACGGGCAATTGCCTAATCCCTGGAGTGATGATGATGATAATTAAAAATCGCAAGACTTTTTTTTCGGACATGGCCTTTGTACATCACAATACTTCTCAGAAATAAATTGTGTAGGTATGTTTTTAGTCGAATCACCTGCAGGGAGCGGGAAGCAATGGTCTTTAAAGCATTTAATATACCAGACATTTTAAAAGGCTGTATTGCAGCAGGAACATTGTTACAGATTTTTTTAATGTGCCACGAAAATCAAGAAGCCTACATTTGGAAAGTATGAACAGATAATATATATATATATATATATATATATATATATATATATTGGTCTGACAAACCCTGAAAGCCTACATACAGCAGCTGGTCTCACATCCACTGGTGCAATTTGCAGAGAGGACTATCATTCAACAATAATAGGGGTGACACATGGTCTACATGTCTGGTTCCCGAAACATTATAAATGGTTTTCCCAACTTTAAACCATTACTGATTGTAGTTACCAGATACATCATGTTGCTGGCTGGGTACTTTTCTTGTGTTGGACAAAATTCCATTAGAACATTTCTTCCTTATTTAACTTGCGCATGCCTGGTAGCACAACTCTATTACATGATGTTTTAGATCGCTCGGATATGGAGCAGGACTAATAAAAACTTTGCATTAAATATTTTTGTAATACTAATTATGTATATAATAATTATATGATTACTACATTAATAATGGTATCAATAGTAATGATAGTGTAATAATAATAATAATAATAATAATAATAATAATAATAATGATAATAATAATAATAATAATAATAATAATGATAATAATAATAATGATGATAATAATAATGATAATAATAATGATAATAGTTGAATGCAGGCTTTCACGGCCGGTATTCACAATGTTGAGTGATTCCGGGTTACGTGGCCGTGGTCCATAGTTGGTGTTGATACCAGACGTTTCGCCCTCAACTGCGGAGGGCATCTTCAGTGGCGAGTGCTTCTAGGCGTGTTTCCTGGTCGGAAGATCTACTGAGAGTGAGCGCTGTGGACGTAGAGGACGTTGTATTAGTGGAGGGTGCAGGGTGAGTGGGCGTGGCTCTTGCTGATTGGCTAATGGTCGTCTCCTTGTTGTCACTGGTGTTAATGCATTTATTTTCTAGTGTATGAAACCAGGCCTTAGACAGTTTGATACCTTCCTCTTTTCTGTTAATATTTCCCTTATGCTTGTATATTTCTATAGCCTCTCGGTATAATCTAGGGAAATAGTAGGAAGTTGTGGCTAAAACTTGTGTATCGTCGAATAGAATCTGGTGTCCATTCATAATGGCATGTTCTGCTACAGCCGATCGTATCGGAAAACTCCTACGAAAATACAACATAAAAACAGTTTACAGACCTACAAGAAAAATAGAAGACTGCCTTCGCTCAGCTAAGGATCCTCGGCCACCTCTCTCCACTTGCGGCGTATATAGACTGCGGCGTATATAGACTTCCTTGTTCGTGTGGGTAAATAATCATATAGGGACCACGAAACGAAGTCTAGCCACCTTTTAATCAGAACATAAAGAAAACTGCAGACAAGGAGAAATGGATAAATCACAGCTGTAGCAACCAGATGCCATTATGAATGGACACCAGATTCTATTCCGACGATACCACAAGTTTGTAGCCACAACCCCTTCTACTATTCCCCTAGATTATACCGGAGGCTATAGAAATATACAAGCATAAGGGAAATATTAACAGAAAAGAGGAAGGTATCAAACTGTCTAAGGCCTGGTTTCATACACTAGAAAATAAATGCATTAACACCAGTGACAACAAGGAGACGACCATTAGCCAATCAGCAAGAGCCACGCCCACTCACCCTGCACCCTCCACTAATACAACGTCCTCTACGTCCACAGCGCTCACTCTCAGTAGACCTTCCGACCAGGAAACACGCCTAGAAGCACTCGCCACTGAAGATGCCCTCCGCAGTTGAGGGCGAAACGTCTGGTATCAACACCAACTATGGACCACGGCCACGTAACCCGGAATCACTCAACATTAATAATGATAATATATAATAAGAATAATAATTACACGAAAATTGCAAACATGGAAAACAGACTCTAAATATTACTAAGGACGTCAATAGTATTAAACTGTCGTTACAATTCAAAGGGAAATACTGGCATATTTATTTCTGCGCCATCTATTTACACAATAAATAGCGTTCGACATTCCTTGTGAAGCTGATGGGTTGCCTATCCGATAGCGATGGAGCGCTAATTTTAGTGTGCTGCGAACCAATAAATGTTTGAAGATAATTGCACTATTTGGAATCATAATACGGAATTTCTCAGTATCCATGCTAACAAGAATGCTAGGGCCACCACCGATCAAAAAAAAAATTCTCAAATGTAGATTTAAAATATCTTCTTCTTCTTCCTTCCTTCCAAGTATTAGGCCAAGGCCTGTTACGATCCTATAGAAAATTTTCCCTCCAGCATTTCATAGGATGGCCCAGAGATATTTGCTTTGGTCGTCATAAGTTTTGATCCTTCTGGGAAATTCTCGTATAAGACTTGAAAGCATAATATAGTTCCTTCGATTGGTTGCTGGCCAAAGGAAGGCAAGGCCAGCGATGGGGCTGCTATCTTATAGCCACTGGTTAGGCTTTTCTGGAGATGAAAAGAAAATAAAGAAAATAAAGGAAAGAAGAAATGGAAGAAAGGAAAGATTCCCTAGCCCTCGGATGCCCTAATAGCATTGGGGTCGAAAAACAAGAGTTAACCAAGAGAGGTTAGATAGTAAAGTTAAGAGTCTGGTGTAAGTAAGTGGAAGAAAGGAAGAAATTCCAGATAGGTT
Organism: Diploptera punctata; assembly: GCA_030220185.1. Taxonomy (NCBI): domain Eukaryota; kingdom Metazoa; phylum Arthropoda; class Insecta; order Blattodea; family Blaberidae; genus Diploptera; species Diploptera punctata. Next base: position 423,399 of record JASPKZ010010664.1, on the reverse strand, counting down.
AAATATAAAAGTAAGGAGCAAAACACAAGTAAGTGGAAGCAATGTTTTGTTCAGCTTAGGCACCTTGGGTCGCCATCCACATATCCCGTAGATGGGGACCCCTGAGGGGTTAAAATATCTTTAACAATAATATATTTATACATTGAAAAATAACAGTTTAACAATAATATATGTATACATTCACAAATAACAGGTATTTTTGATTGGTTGCTATAAAAATATTATTGTTTGGAAATATGATCAAAATGATACGGACTTCCTTGAATGCTGCTGCTCCGGCCAGACGACAAACTTCATATCGGTTTGCAAGATGGCACGTGTCGTGTCCTGATCAATATTACATATTTATTAATATCAACATGATCTGCAAAGATAAGTGACTTTCAAGGTGTCATGATTAAAGTTACCAATTTAAAGAGAAAGTCCACCAGAGACATTTCAGCGCTTCTGAAACTGTTAAATTCAACCAAAACATCTGTTGTTAAAAAGTTAAAGGGTGACTGTACTTCTACAAGTAAACACGACCTTGTAGGCCGCATATGTCCGAAAGGGATCAACGATCTTTGAAGAGGGTTATGTCTAAAATCATCGTTTGTCGGATTAAGCAATGACCCAATAATTAAATTGTGCTACGAGCTTTATAGTTAGCATCACGACTCTTCGTCGTGAATTTGAGGAAGTTGGCAACCATGACTGGCCAGTTGCACACAGTATTTCCCTTTTCAATACTATGTGCCCTAAGAATTTGTAAAGAACGTAGTCAGTGATCAGTGGACCACAACGAGTCACACTATATAATGTGGCAATCTGATGAAAGGTCTTGAGTGTAGCGAATGACTGTGGAAAAAAGATCTGAGTGTCAGTATTGTGCCAACTACAGTGTAATTTTGAGGTGATATTGCAGTGTTGGATGCATTTTTATGACACATGACTTGTTCCCTTAGTAAAACTGAGTTACAATCTAAACAACAAAGATTTTTAAAATATTCTGAATGTTTTGTATTGCATATCGCGAGGACCAGTTTCGAGATGCCCACTTTTCATATCCGCATTATAATACTTCATGTCATAAAGTATGTCTATTGGAAGATGTTTAAAAATTAACGTTCAGGAAATGGACTGGATGATCTAGAATCTCTACCAATCCGATCAAACACCAGTGTGATGAACTACAAGTTGTAACATAGTTCCATGTGAATGTACATCGAGAAACTTCCCTTTAGATTTTATTGGTAGATTGTTCGAGAAGAGTCTTTTCGGTGAGGGAATTCTAAGATTCCTTATTAATAAAAGTTATTGAAGGTTTCTCAACACGAATAGAAATTTCTCTCGGGCTTGCTTCCTTCCTTTGGTTGCGCAGATTCTCCTTAGATTTGACTTGTAGAAGCGTTTCAGAATAGATGTTTTGTAACATTTTCTAAGGTATCATGTGGACAAGAACTATTGAAGATGTTTCAACACGACTAGACAATTCTCTTCAACTTGTTTCATTTCGTTTGTTGCGCAGCGTCTGCCTGAATAACGGCAGAACAATACAAAAATACTTGATACATTAGTTATTTTGTCTCTCATGTGGACAGTATTTGTCAGGTATATTCCTTATGTTGTGCATTAGCAAGTTTCAAAATAAGTCAAGTATTTAATACACGTTAAAACGAGCAATCCATTTAACTTACTCTGGGACTATTGAACCAGCTGGATGATGGCCGTGCAGTATTATGAAAAAAACTAAAAAATTACTGAACAAATTTCCTAATATTGGCAGCGCTATTTTCTTTAGAAGGATAGGGAATTTTTTTTTCACTTCACCAAAGCACTGAAATCCCTCTTGCATTTCATGGCGCAACAGGCTTTGGAGGTTCTTGGTCTACCTTCTGTTTACCACCCACTCATCAATATGTGCATTTATACAGGTTAACGTAAATGATCATCACTTGTTTAAGGCTGACATGCAGTCAGCATGTCGAGTGTCCCAGCTGGTATTGCTAATTACTCAACCTGGAGCAACTACTTATTTTAACTACCCAAATTCTTCTCGATGCTGCATGGGCAACACTCCCATATTGCCCGAATTGTCATGAAAAATGTCTTCCCCATAGGACTCAAACTAGAGCATATCCCGCAGTTGTGCGTAAAGTCAAGACACCCTGACTGCACGGCTATGGCGCGGAACATACTTCAAGCAATGGATATATTTATATCTGTGAGTGGAATGTCTCTTAATTTTCACAGACCTACGGTCTATTGCTCTCTGAGAATAAGAGAAACCATAGCGTTGATGCTACTGATTAATTACGACCTTGTGAAGTATAATCAATAAATGTGTTTTTGTGATGGATTGATACAATTAAAAAATTGATAGAACACAGTGCTATGACCTATTGTCGTCTCTTCGAAAACTCAAAATTGGACTCCTTGGTCAATTATGTACTTTATGAAAATACGCGTGTTTTCATTCGTTAGAACTTCTCATCTAGATTCATTACATAGTCCTAGAAAGTAGTCAGTTAATCACTGTAAACATTTCTTATTAAAATTATGAAAGATGTTTATAATTATACTGGTCTACATCAATGTTGCTGACTTGAAAGTAATAACGGATCCTAATTAATTTGAGAGTTGTAAATCCAAAAGGCATAACCATATTACATCATCACATACGGTTTTTCACAAATCTAATTTGAACTTAATTTTTCAAATATATGCGAATATATCAGTTGTTCATCGGAAGTGTAAAAAGACCCAGGTAAATTCCGTTATATGTTTAGTAGTTATACACTGCCCAAAAAAGGACAAATATATCGGACTTTGTTTAAAAAAACATATATATATTAGTATTACGATTGGGGACCAGGACAAACGGTGGGCGCCATATAAAGTGTGTAGTACATGGATGTGTTGAGAAGCTCAGACATTAGACCGAAGGAGAGAGGAAGTCCCTTAGTTTTAGAGTTCCAATGGCGTGGCGAGAGCAGCAAGATCATTTGGAAGACTGCTTCTTTTGTGTCAGGCTTTATCATGAAGTCATACAATTGAGTATTCCAACCTGCTGTCAGTTACAAGGACCTGACGCAAATAGCGATGACTTCCATTCCCTACTTTAACTATATTTGTAAATTCCAGTGACAAGGATACTAGTATCCCATCACCCAAGACAGTAGTTATGAAAATGTTGTGTCCTCTGATGAGGAACAAAAATGTACAAACCTTTTAATCAAGCTGAGTTAAACGATCTTGTGCGAGATCTTGATCTGCAAAATCGTCAGCAGAATTACGTGGTTCTCGATTACAGGAGAAGAATATGTTAGGCTCCGGAACCACCTTGATGTATCGAATCAGATAACACGATTTATTAAAATTTTTGAACTGAATGAGCAGCTTGTAAATTGCATCGATGTAAAATAATGTATGGAATGTAAATATGTTTCGGAGGATTTGAGACTGTTCATTGACAGCTCAAAGAGAAGTCTGAAATGTGTACTCTTGAATGCAATGACAATAATTTAGTATCCATTCGTATTGGTCACTCCATAATGCAGAAAGGAATCTATGAAACTGCGTCTTTACTTCTCCGCAAAGTAAAGTACAGTGATCATCTCTGGACTGTGTGTGGCGATCTGAAGGTAATATCTATTCTGTTGGGTTAACAGAGTATACAACGTATCCATGCTACATGTGTCTGTGAGAGAGTCGTTCAAGGAAAAAACATTGGGAAAGAAAAGATTGACCTGCCAGGGTCTGCTCCAAGTTGGCAACAAGAATGCCAAGCATGAACTTCATCTTGATCCCAATAAATTTTATTACCGACACAGATCATAAAGTTGGGTCTAATGAAGCAGTATGTAAAAGCCCTGGATAAAGACGATTCTTACTTGAACTATATCTGCACTTAATTCCCTGCATTGACATATAAGATGCTGAAAGCTGAAAGACTTCTTTTGAAAGAAGCATAATTCTTAAAAACCATGCGGTCCGTAGAGAAGAATGTTTGGTGTGCTTTTTCTGGTGTTGTAAAACCTTTCTTGGCAACTTCTAGGCAGACAATTATGAAGCCGTAGTTGAAACTTTGCTGTTAACATACAAGCGATTAGGAGCAAAAATGAGTGTAAAACTGCATTTGTTACGTAGCAACGTGAACACATTTTCCTCAAATCTTGGCGATGTAAGAGAAGAGCAGGGTGAGCGCTTCCATCAAGATATTAAGACCATGCAACACAGATATCAATGCAGATAGAACGTTCATGTAAGTACTGACTAATGTTGGTGTTTGCAGCGTGATGTCCCTGATCCCAGCTACTCCAAAAATATCAGTAGTGAAATTCTAGACTGTCTCTGCACTGTAAGATTTAGTTTTATTTTTTGCATTGTTGCACCAATCACTTTGTATCAGACTAAGAGTTTTAGCATGCAGTTTGATTTTGCGAAAGTAAGAATATTTTTCTTATTATTGTAACTGAGATTTGTGAAATACTCTTACGTGATAGAAAGTTTCTATGTAGACATTTGAAATCAGTGACCTGTAATTAGATAAGATCAATTAAAACATCTAACTCAGCACAAATAAAATTCATATGTAGACTGGTGTAGACTGGTGTAGACTGGTGTAGACTGGTGTTATCCATGGACAAATTTATGAGCACCATGTACCTTTCAGATTGGCGAGCCAGTGACTTGATACTGAATCTCATACTGAGGTGAATTAATATTATGGAAGGACTTTTTTTAGAATCATGAAGTTCTAACTTTTATTCATATGGAAAGTAGATATTTCTGTAAGCGAAAATATCTTACTCAGTTTGAGATTTCTCTCAAAGAAATGTATTGTAACTTCTCAACTTTATTTGTAAGAAATGAGAGAATTCTCTACGATTGCAGTAAACTCAAACGTTCGCACTTTTATTCATATAACCCAATGATTTCACATCCAAACCCCAACGATTTACACCATTGCATTCTATATTTACAGCTTTGCAAGAAGAATAAGATACCATTTTCCCTTAAACGTTCAGATGCCTTTTGAAGTCTTTCTACTGGATATTATTAAATGGTTGGCTCATTCCTTATGAGAAGTGAGTGTGTGGTAATGGAAATAACAGCGAGTTTTAGTAGCTATCCTTATACTTCGAATCATATTAGCGTATCAGATGAATTTGAGCATCATAACAATGCATAAATAACATGTATTTTATAAAAAATATATTAATATTTTTCACACTCTGTTACAACTTAAGATCGATTTGACTTGTTTTATCAAGATGTTACATAACTATGCTTCCTGCTAAAAAATATTTTTTTTAACACTAGATAACAGCACTGTACAAAATACATTCACTGTATCTTACATTAGAACTCTGACAACCCGTTGAACGTGCCAACATTATTTTAATTTATGTAATTAAACCCTGTGGCGCGACCATCCTAGGAGTCTCTTGATAGTTTGGCTGCTGACCTCAACTTACAAGAGTAAATCGCACAGGTGGACGATCACCCGGCCAGTTTAGGGTGACATGTGGTCAACATGACAGGCTCGAAATCCGTAATAGCTGGTTTTCTCAACCTGAAAAAAACTATTTCATGTAGCTACCAAAATCCCTCACGACACTGGGTGAGAACCGACCCCATACTAGCCGAAATTCCATGAAAAAACTTCCACTCTGTGGGGACTCGATTCAGTGCAAGGACTATAGTTTTGTGCCAAGATGCGATGCCTTAATCCGTTCCGCTATTACTCAGCCAGTCTTACATAGGCCTAACTTACATATCTTATGTAAAACAAAATCGGCCGGTGGACTAGTGGTTATGCTCCTTGCCTCTGGTCCCTAGGGTCATGGGTTCAAACCCGGCCGGGGTCGATGGATTTTTTAGGACGAAAATATCCAAGGAGCAAGTCCTCCGGGAGGGACTTTAAGCCGTGGGTCCCGAGTCTGAAGATTTTAAGGCTCGTAAAAAATCCTTAAGCCTGAATGAAAAGGCCTCTAAGCAAAATTTACCGAATTTTCCCGTCCTAGTACTACCTTGGTTTCCTAGATGTCAGTATGAGGCGGAACGCTGACCACTGACCACTCAAAATGACATCTATACGAAAACAAGTGTAACTAAATTAGTATGGTTCAAATTCTTCCCTGTAGGGAGATAGCGCCTAAATCTCTGTAAAGGGAAACATGGGCTTACAATACAAAAAATGTAAAACAAAAATGAAATTTTAATTGTCTAATTCACTTTTGGGTGATATAATAAAACTATCCACACATTTGAAGCCCGAGTAATTTTTTTCTTTAAAAATTAATATTTCTTTGTACTAAACATTAAATTACTTTTGTTTTTCGTAATTCCACTTTAGGAATCAATTCTCTCACAATATGATTTTAAACATAGTGTAGGTCCTTCTGTTTCATTGTAGCAGAATAATATTAGGTTGTAGTGCATTAAATGTCTAAAGAAACCCAACAAACGATCAGTAGAAATATCAATATTCCCTTGAATATTGACGCTCTACTTTCAATCGCGCATCAACATGCGTCAAAACGTAACAATAAGCAGAGATATGAAATCCGGAACGACATCTTAATCAATAGAAGAGGAACTGGTGGGTCAGTCATTTTCTCACTCTCCGATCTCGCAAGCAACTGATAGGCTATTGAAGTTAATATTGGCTATAAACCACTTAGACGTTCAGACTGTTTTTCAATATGAAATTCTATCAATATCCGTCCACATTAGTTGGACGCATTAATAGGGTACCGGACAATCAGCATTTCCATCATATGGTCCTCCGTCAATATTGAAGCGAATATTGACAATATTATTATCGTTTCGGAGCTACTTTAGGCAATGCTATGTAAAATACACTTATTGCTTTACAATTAGAAATAAACGGCAAACTTCAAGCTCAGCCTTTGAAACATATAGGCCTTCAGAGTACATATTCTAGTCTCTAAAGTCACTGTCCATTTCAGTCAAGAAAGGCAATGGTTGAAAAATCAGTGTTATTGTAAAGTTTTACACATATTCTACTGCTTTTATACATGACCGCAATCTAGGTGAAAACTCGTACTCCATCTTTCTGCTGTAAAACGAACTATGTATACCTTAACATTTAAACCGCAAAAAAATCATTTGCTTCTGTAAATCACTCAGACATGATAAGGACGTTTTCGTAGAGTGAAACAGAATTTTCCATACTGTGTTGCGAGGGACACTCAAATCTCTCTGAAGTGTCGAGTAGATGCGGACTATCCCTGGCAATTTGAACTGCTGCAGTCTCTCTGGAGATATGCGTAGTAGTCCATGACGTGCCTGATCTCACACACCGCCGTTACGCTTAAAGTTTACAAGCAGACGAATGTGTGCCTTTGTTGGGGATTATTTACGGAATTTATGGGAAAATTCAGGTTTGGCATATTTACATCACAATCCACGTACCCGTGCACAAACAATGGCAACCCGTTCTTCCGTGCTAAACATGTTGCACTAAGCTAACAGTGTATACGAAGAAAATATAAAAATGGCAATGTTTTCATGAAAATCGTTAGTGACTTTAGAGATACCCTGTCTGCAACTGAAACTCACGATACAAAATATCCAACGAAAAATATCCATATTGAAAAATATCCATATTGAAAAATATCCATATTGAAAAATATCCATATTGAAAAATATCCATATTGAAAAATATCCATATTGAAAAATATCCATATTGAAAAATATCCATATTGAAAAATATCCATATTGAAAAATATCCATATTGAAAAATATCCATATTGAAAAATATCCATATTGAAAATATCCATATTGAAAAAATATCCATATTGAAAAATATCCATATTGAAAAATATCCATATTGAAAAATAATATCCATATTGAAAAATAATATCCATATTGAAAAATAATATCCATATTGAAAAACAATATCCATATTGAAAAACAATATCCATATTGAAAAACAATATCCATATTGAAAAACAATATCCATATTGAAAAACAATATCCATATAGAAAAAACATATCCATATTGAAAAACAATATCCATATTGAAAAACAATATCCATATTGAAAAACAATATCCATATTGAAAAACAATATCCATATTGAAAAACAATATCCATATTGAAAAACAATATCCATATTGAAAAACAATATCCATATTGAAAAACAATATCCATATTGAAAAACAATATCCATATTGAAAAACAATATCCATATTGAAAAATAATATCCATATTGAAAAATGGATGAGTTCCGGTGATCTTTCTTTTTGATGATGAAGAAACCACGCAGCAAACACTTAATTTGAAGAATCTCTACAATAAAAGCTAATTTAACTTCCACGTCGTAATATTGAATTTCGATAACATTAATAATTTCGCCGAATATGTTATAAAGAAAAAACTTTCTACCTAAACCGGGATTTAAACCCAGACTCAATTTGTGTCAACATCTGGATTGCCTAAACAACTTACTTACTTACTTACTCACTGGCACTATCGAACCCGTAGGTTCATGGCCGCACGGACATAAGCTCTCCATACATCCCTATCCTGAGCTAATGATTTCCAATCATTCCCTGTATAATCTACTTCCCTCAAATCATAGTTAATGTTATTCTCCGACCTCATACTTGGTCTACCAACTAAGCGTTTTCCCTCTGGCTTTCCTACAAGATAGCAGTCTGCTAACAATTCCTCTTCATAGCACTTCCTCCTATTCTACTTCCTTCACAGTAGCCTCTGCCCGCTCCTGGAATCTCCTTCCTCAAGATTTCAGGGGTTGCCGCACACTTGGTACCTTTAAGTCACGCTTATACAGTTACCTGTTGTCTAATAATTAATTTTTCTCTATTTATTTAATTTTATACTATGTCATTAATCTTTTCCTCGTTTTTTATATATATATTGTACATATTATACATTTAATTCGTTAAATTTAGAGTAAATCAAAATACATTATAAATATAAATTATATTGTATTCATAACTTGTAATCGTTTGTATATATATATATATATATATATATATTGTAATTTAGATTTAAGACTATTTTTTTGTTTGTATTTTTTTTAAACCTGGTTGAGTGGTAGACAAGGCCTTAAGGCCTTAACTCTGCCAGGTAAAATAAAGCTATTATTATTATTATTATTATTATTATTATTATTATTATTATTATTATTATTATTATTATTATTATTACAAGAAGCTTCCATGCAAGTCTTTCATTCCCCATACGTGCAACATGCCCTGTCCATCGCAGTCTACGAGACTTAACTGTTCTTATTATATCTGGCTTCCCATAAAGACCATGCAGTTCATTGTAATATAGTCTTCTCCATTCACCTGTTTGTTCGTCTCTCTGTAGTCCAAAAATCTTCCTAAACAACATAATGGTTAATTCGCCTAAAGCTGGAGGGAGACCATGGATTATCTGTGTCTGTTCCTCGATTGCCTAAATAGCACAATGACTAGTGCATGAGCACGTAAAGCGGGAGAAATTGAATTCAAGTCCCGTTTAAACAGTATTTTTTCTCTTTACTTGTGTTAACCAGCACCTACATGCGAACAGCAAACTAAGTACATTGATCTCAATACTACGTTCGTAAACAGCTGAGAAGGCGCGGAATGAATCTGTTCCTTTGCCATCTTATTAGAAGCCACCCTGTTTTAGTGTGAATATAAGTTTGCTAATAGAGATAAGTGGAGATTTCAAATAAAGAAAGAATGTTTGCTGCTCCGGGATTGCCTAAGAAGCACAATGATTTGTGCACCAGCCTGTAAATTTGCAAAGATCCTGAATTCAAATCTCGGTTTAGTTAAATTCCGTTTAGCCAGAATATGAGACACACCCGAGTATAAGCAGCACCATTAATTTTAGGGAGGAAAAGAGAGAAAAAATTAATGGACTTGCAAAAAGTAATAGCTGTCCGTATCCAGTTATAAAACTCCCGGTCTGAGCGTATAATTTTTCTCTTCAAATGTGATTTATCCATCATTGAGATGTATGAAATTAATAATAAAAACATAAAAAAAGCCGTACTGGCATTTATAATGTAATGTATAATTCCCAAATATGTCTTCTTAATAAAGGAGCCGCCATTTGCAAAGACAGAAGCAAAGGCTTCAAAGCGTTTGGTGGGCGGGAATTACAAAGTATATAGAGAAAAATTTGCGTTTAGATCGGTACTTGCTCAGGTAGCTCAGATGGTAGAGCACTTGAACTAGAAAACCAAGGGTCCCGGGTTCAAGTCCCGGTCTGAGCGTATAATTTTTCTCTTCAAACTATTTAAATACTTTTATCATAAGTTATAATGGGTGTGAATCACCCGGTTACAACTAATCAGAGTCTTCTCCAATAGCATTGCTCATCGATTTTTTGCCGGCGTCTCTTTTAGATATATTCCTAGCATCACGAATAACTGAAAGTTTGGAACTAGCATCATAATTTCACCGAATTCCTGAGCTTTTTGAAGCTTTTCTTTCGACTTTTCACTCATTGTAAATCACTCTGAATTATTGATTTTGTTTATGGTACCGGCCTTTTTCAGGCCTTGACCCAATCTTTATTGTGCTTATCTTGAAGTCTTCTGCAATTGTAATTTTTAACTAAAGAAAATGATCTTCTCCCAGCTGTTTTCTGAAGTTCTCTTGAAGATGTGATGTTGCAATCTTCTTGTGCTTAAGCTTCTTGGTCTTAAAGATGTTCTTGAAGTCGTTTTTCTGGATTTATTTAAGGATGTGAAGGTACTAGATTTGTAAGTAGCATTACAGTGGTTTTTAGGAGTTCTGGATTCATGAGGATTTTGGATAGGAGGGATAGAATCATTGTAAAGAATAAATTTACCGTTGTATGTACGTACTGCCGTAACTGTTTTAATCTGTCCTGTCATACAAAACAGCACGATTACTGTAATACGAAGACTGGTACACTGTTGCTTCATATAGGCTACTACACTACTGCTGGCAATTAAGAAACACGAGCGCGCAGCATTGTTGCCCCATTTCAAAATTATAAAATTAGTAACGTGCGCTACATTTCAAGTTACTATTACATTCTTCTTCTTCTTCCTTCCAAGTATTAGGCCAAGATCTGTTACGATCCTATAGAAAATTTTCCCTCCAGCGTTTCATAGGACGGCCCAGTGATCTTCGTCCTCTTGGTATATAATTATAAACAGCTTTGGAGATCCGATTTGAAGTCATTCTTTCAAGATGGTGTTTCCAATTTAGTTGGTACTGTTTAATATATTCCAAAATTGGCGTAGTCTTCAATTCTTTTAAGATATCGGTGTTCCTTTTCCGATCCCATCTGGTGTAACCCGGTGTTCTGCGCATGAATCTCATTTCACAAGCCGTTATTCTGCTTTCATGTTGTTTTTTAGTGTTCATGCTTCACTACCATAGGTCAACACTGGTCTAGCCAAAGTGTTATATAAACGTAATCTGGTGTTTTTTTGTACAAGGGATGGTTTCATAATTTGATTAACAATTCCTAAACTTTTATTATAACTAGTAACTTTTTCAGGGATATCCTTTTCATCCCAGATAGAGAGATAGAGAGGACCCTCAGGGGTCCTCATCTAGGGGATATGTGGATGGCGACCACAAGGTGCCCAAGCTGAGCAAAACATTTCTTCCACTTACTTGTGTTTTGCACTCTTCTAACCTTTTGACCGCTGAGTTTCCATTTTGCCAGCTGGGCTGTGGGTGCCAGGTTTTTTAAATGTAAAGTACTACGCCATACTATATAATATAAACCTTTATAAAGTATAATTAACTGTCTACATGCCGTGCTAAACTCACTATTATACATTTATTTGAAGGTTAGGCGGTGTTGCTTCCACTTGTAAAGAGCCCACGTTCGAATTCAGCACGGTGTCTTCATTGAAATTTGTTATCACTATCACTAAAACATTTATCCTATTGAATACTTTTGATGGCGTTATCACTAAACACTTATAATATTCAAATTGTTGAACATTTTTTATGGTCCTGGGTTCGAATCCATTCCAGTCAAACAGCTGTTTTATGCCACGTGTTTGGTCTGGCGCGACACTGTCACTCACACCCTGTTCATTTAGGTCTACATCACTTGCTTTACTATTTACAGGCTTAGATTGTAATAATATTCTATTAGAAACAGCACTACTATCACATTCGTCAAACGAATAACCATTTGATGAACTGTTACTGTCACTCTCATCTTCTGATAAAACTGACACAATAAACTCGCATATTGTATTTTCGTCAACTTCGAGACATGAATCACTGTGTTTCACAGCACTACCTACCCCTTGGTCAGGTATCTTTTCAACTAAAAATAAAATAAATAAAGAGAAAATCCTGAAATTGCAATTTTCCATAGCCCAAAAAAAAAAAAAAAAAAAAAAAAAAGGCTTTGAAACATGAATGTACACCCTCCTTTAGAAAACGCATTTACAACTAGCCTGTACCGTTATTCTGTAAGGGATGTGCAAAGTATTGCTAAGAAAGGGTGTACAAACACAGCACGAACAATATCTTTAGTTTATTGAAGTAAAAACTTCAGGAAAAAATATTTAAAATAATAAGATTGAAAACCGGAGCTTGCCGGGCGTGGCGTACTGCTGTACACACACTTTCACCGGCGCACGCCGAGCATGGCGTTCAAAAGGTTAACTTTACGATGAACCCTCTCTTGGTTAACTCTTGTTTTTTCGACCACCCGCTCCCTATTAGGGCATCCGAGGGCTAGGGAGTCTTTCCTTTCTTCCATTTCTTCTTTCCTTTATTTTCTTTTCTTCTCCAGAAAAGCCTGACCAGAGGCTATAAGATGGCAGCCCCATCACTGGTCTTGCCTTCCTTTGGCCAGCAACCAATCGAAGGGACCATTATTATGCTTTCAAGTCTTATCAGAGAATTTCCCGGAAGGATCAAACTAATGACGACCAAACCATGAAAAAGCACAACTCTTGGAAGAAAAAAAAATATTTTGCTTTTTAGCACATGGAATGTACAAGAGATTAACTATAAAGATGATCAATTAGATGATATATTGTGCAAGAAGGGGATTTCATTAGCTGTAATATCAGAAACAAAAAAAATACTATTACATTATTTTGGAAATTTATCGGCTGCGCAAATAAGCCGCACATTTAATTTTCATGTATGAAATTTGAAAAATAAACGCGGCTTATATTCGGGTCAATACGGTAACTAATGCAAGCTAATAGCAAGCCTGAGTACTTCATCTATTTAAATATTACCATCATCATAGTAAAGTAAAGTGATCCCACAACAGACCCGGAGGTCCTTGGGGTAGTAGGAGGTTAAGGTTCCCACTTTTTCTAGATAATCGGCACTTAATGTCAGCCGGGTTGTCAGTCCTGCGTGACGGCCGCCTTTACCCCAGAACAAGCGTCTGGTACTCATTTCAGTTAGAGGCTGAGTCGACCCCAGGGGCATAGTGCCGCCAGAAGGTTTGGGTCAGTTTAAAAATCCTGACCCCAACGGGACTTGAACCCTCGACCCTCCGGCTTGTAGCTCAGTGCCTTAACCACTACGCTACGCCGGTACATTCACGAATTTAGGCCATTTGTTGACCTGTTTCGGCCTCACGAGAAAAAACATCCAGAAGTCTTTTGAGTGGAAATTCTGGTCTTCTTCTGCCTGCAGGTTGATATCTTAACATTTGTTTGGGTATCCTGTGAGCTTCCTTTCGATGAACATGTTGCATCCATCGTGACTTATAATCAGATATTTTGTTTTCTAAATGATTCATGTGTAATATTGCCATCATAATATTGTTAATTCCCGTAAGGACCAGCATGCACTAATTATCACTTATTTGTATGAAGAACAATTCTTTGTACCGGCAAATTCAAACTATTGGTGTAGTCAACTGAACAAGGACAGTCATTGCCAATATCATTATTAAAAGTCTTTGGACCGCTTCACGATTTTTTATAATCCTATAATCCCATTTTAAATAGGAGTAGCACCGCTACCTGTCAAATGACGTGGTTAAACATGTTTTGCTATCGGTGTAGTCTTATATTCTACCGGGTAGAAGATCCCTTCGTCGTTGAGATGAGCACATTTTCATAGCCTAACCAAACTATGGCTAACCTAATTACCTAATCTAAGTTAAACAACTACTAACCTGTTGGAAACATTCTGTAGATTTTAATGGCAGATTATGGAATCTGACCCAAAACTCCTGCGACACTCTCTTTCCCTCCCCTTCCCTCTCTCTACACTCGCTCACACCTTTTTTCCCTCTCTCTCTCTCTCTCGCTCTCTCACTCTCTCTCTCTCTCTATCACTCTCTCTCTCTCTCTCGCTCTCTCTCTCTCTCGCTCTCTCACTCTCTCTCTCGCTCTCTCTCGCTCTCTCTCTCTCTCTCTCTCCGCTCTCGCTCTCGCTCTCTCTCTCGCTCTCTCTCTCGCTCTCTCTCGCTCTCTCTCGCTCTCTCTCTCGCTCGCTCTCTCGCTCTCTCTCTCGCTCTCTCCCTCTCTCGCTCTCTCTCTCGCTCTCTCTCTCGCTCTCTCGCTCTCTCGCTCTCTCGCTCTCTCGCTCTCTCGCTCTCTCGCTCTCTCGCTCTCTCGCTCTCTCGCTCTCTCGCTCTCTCGCTCTCTCGCTCTCTCGCTCTCTCGCTCTCTCGCTCTCTCGCTCTCTCGCTCTCTCGCTCTCTCGCTCTCTCGCTCTCTCTCTCTCTCGCTCTTTCTCTCTCTCTCGCTCTTTCTCTCTCTCTCTTTCTCTCTCTTTCTCTCTCCTCTCTTTCTCTCTCTTTCTCTCTCTCTCTCTTTCTCTCTTTCTCTTTCTCTTTTTCTCTCTCTCTCTCTCTCTCTCTCTCTCTCTCATCACACACACACTTGTATTAGGTGTTTTTCCATGCCGGAAATACTCTCTGGAAGATAATTTTTAATTCAAAACCAAATAATACATTTTTGATTTCTGAACGAAATGGAAAACGACTCGAAATGGAAAACGACTCGAAATGTGAGGCCATCTCAAAGGCAACATAAACATTTAGAAAATTATACAACATGCAATCAAATAATTTCAATGTATCAACGACATATAAGGTTAGGATCAAAAAGAGTTCTATCCAAAATATTCAGGAGAACGATTTATATAGTTTAAAACTATTTATAGGATATGTATGCTTACTAATGGTTGATCTCCACATTCCTAGGATATTGTAAACTTTATGGACAATGTTTGATTGTTATTTGAATACGTGATTCCTTAGAACCATGAAAATAGCACATTACGATGCGAGGTTGGGAAGTGATTTACACTGGAGCAAGGAAATGTTTAAGAACCGAGCGATAACTCGGTTGTTAATTTCCGAGATTCTGTAAAGCGCTACACAAACGTGCGTTGTAGGTCTACATTATTTTTTTGCGCGGTAATGTTTCAACAATAATAAATAATAGTAAAATAATAACATGTTTGTTGGAAATATTTGCGTTCATTGTATTTAACTGAATAACGTTAACAGTATGGACAAAGTTTATTAGTTGAGACTACTGCAGGCCGTGAATATAATCAGTGATAATATGGCGGCAAGTACGTAATTATTGTTTTATATATATTTTTCAAATGCTCCAAGTTTGTCCTTTTCTTGGAGATTTCTGGTGTTCTCTTCTGGCATTGGCGTAATTGTAACCCACGTGTGAGGTTTCGGGCTCCTGGAAGGCGGGGTACGTTGCCCCCGTTGATATGATGGTGGTGATAGTGGTGCGCCTAGAAAAGTCCTTAATCCCAAGCTTAATCTAAGATAAACACGAATGGTCATGATTGCGATGGCCTTATGATGTTCGGGGACCGTTTGGACCTTAACGTTTCCTGACATTTTTCTTCGAGGCGAGGAAAAACTCCGATAAAAACCGCATCAAGGAATTTGTCCAGACCGAGGATCGAACCCGTGCTCGCTGCGTGACAAGGCAGCACGCTACCTCGAGGCCACAGTGGTGGACTTACAGTTTTATATTGTTTAAAATAAAGTTCAGTTCATTTAAAATGCAGTAATTTGTTTCGTATAAAATATATTAACATGACCTTCTGGATATATTTGTTGTATATACATTGTTCTTGGTATACATAAAGGGCAGTGATTATACTTCCCACGCGTTGGATCCACCTCCACCCCTTGAGATACCTCGGGACAAGCCCATACTCCCCAAGTCCCAACTTATGTCTCTCCCTTATCTACTGCTCAACCACTGTTCAAGTTCTCGGCTTAAAACCAACATACTTGGAGAAGGTGCTGGAGTCACTATTTAGGTGAAATTACTAAGCCTCCTAGTATGTCAGGATGCTCACCTCTGACGACACGGGCTCCATGAGCCTAGCCGGGAGGACTGCTTTGCTTGGGAGCATCGCAGATCGACCAACCACCTCAACAGGGGGGTCGATATGATTATTCTAGAAATTATTGAATTATAAAATGAAAATAATCTTTCAGTAATAGATTTTGAGATCACCACAAATAAAAGGATTGATGAGGCCAATGCTTGGATTAAGAAATATTTTATGGAGGCCTCTGTTCTACCTCCAGGAACGCATTCTACATCCGTTCTGAGACCACCTAGGCCTGATCCACTAAGCCACACAGTGCGAGACTTTAGTACATCCAGGTGCTCATCTCCTGGCGACTCCACAGTTGGTCCACGAGCCAATTGGCTGAACTGGGTGTCAGCGTAGTCGCATCCGTGCTGCGCTGATCCGGGCCATGACCTGGTCTACCTCCCAGGGACGAGTCCTGCCGCAGATGTGGCCCAGCAGAACTCCGCTGCTTCCGAGACAACGTTGTTATCACCATGTAACAGAGATTATGTACAGCATTACATGTTTATGGACAAGTAGGGAATGTGACCAAATTATTATAGAGCACTTGATACTTTATTTAGAGATAATAATTCACTTTCACTCTGAACTTGAAACAGTGAATGATACGAAATTAGTAAATAATGTTCTGTATTTATAAAAGCATAATACAGAATATTTTGTCATATGGAAGTGAAACTTGGTCTTTGACGGAATTACAAAAGAATAAAATTAGAACAGTTGAATTTGATTATTTTAAAAGAAGCCTCCAAAAAACAAGACAGGATAAAATAAGAAATGAATTCCTTTGGAGAGAAATGAATGTCACCACATCTGTTGTTAAGAGGATTGAAAATCAAACGCTTAAATGGTATGGCCATGTACAAAGAATGGAAAATGAAAGATGGCCAAAAAATATATACCAATGGTCACCCCCTGGAAGAAATAAACGTGGCAGACCAAGATGGAAATGGAAAACCTACGTCAGAACTATAATGGATAATCGGAATTTGGAAGAGGGAGATTGGAATGATAGAGATAAATGGAAACTGAAGACGGCAAACCTATAAGTGGGGGAAAGCCGAAGAAGATGATGTTCTGTATTTAAAGATAAAATACATTTATCAAGTTAGTCATTTTTTCTGATGAACGTATTCTGCGATAAAGTTCAAATTGCATTTTACCCAAAATATGTAGAACATTTCCTTTCAATAAACGTATTGGAGAAGAACATTGGGCACCATGTCGCTGTTTTGTTCACGAGAGAAAGTGAGTAAGTGAAACTTAGGATATGGATTGAACAATAGTAACAGAGCTCGAAGGTCCTATAATACTCTTATTAAATGTATGTCTTTTGAGTCAGCTGCATTGATCTTCCGGTTGTGTTCCTTATCTCTAGTCCCAATGCTCGCTATTTCAAACACGACCGGTGTCGATTGATTTTTAGGATTGAAACCATTCAAGCTAGGATGTTTAGTAAAATTATAAATATTAAACTTAAGGAGATAAAATATAACTTAAGAGAAGAACAATGTGGATTCCGGAGTGGAATATCATGTATTGATACTATTTTCTGTATTAGACAATTACAAGAGAAAATCCTAGCAAAAAATAAAGAATTACATATGACCTTTATTGATTTAGAGATGGCATATGATAGTGTACCTCGACAATTGTTATGGACGGCAATGAGAAATATGAATATCTGTGATAAATGGCTTAATATTGTTAGGAGGATCTATAGTAATACAAAAGCTAAAGTAAAAATACAGAATAATTTAACAGAGGAATTCACAGTGAATAAAGGCCTTAAGCAGGGATGCAGTTTGTCACCAATCCTTTTTAACATTTTTTAGACCAGGCTCTTAACTTGTGGTATAAAAAATGTTCTGAAATGGGTATTCCTGTAGGAGGAAAAGTACTACATTCATTGTTGTTTGCAGATGATCAAATAATTTTTGCAGGGGATGAAGATGATATGAAATATATGATAAATAAAGTAATGGAAGAATATAAAAAATGGGGACTGAATATAAATTTACAGAAAACAGAATATATGTGTTTTGGGAAAGGATGTGGATGACCTCATACTTGAAACAGGGAAAATAAAAAAAATGTGAATTTTTTAAATATCTTGGGTCAATAATTACAAGTTTAGGTACCTGTGAGAGAGATGTACAGGCTAAAATTGCAATGGCCAAAAATGCAACTAAGACATTACATGGAATAATTTTGAACAAAAATATTACAAAGGAAACTAAAATGAAAATTTATGAGAGCATAATACAGAATATTTTGTCATATGGAGCGAAACTTGGTCTTTGACGGAATTACAAAAGAATAAAATTAGAACAGTTGAATTTGATTATTTTAGAAGAAGCCTCCAAAAAACAAGACAGGATAAAATAAGAAATGAATTCCTTTGGAGAGAAATGAAGGTCACCACATCTGTTGTTAAGAGGATTGAAAATCAAACGCTTAAATGGTATGGTCATGTACAAAGAATGTAAAATGAAAGATGGCCAAAAAATATTATCCAATGGTCACCCCCTGGAAGAAATAAACGTGGCAGACCAAGATGCAAATGGAAAACCTACGTCAGAACTATAATGGATGATCGGAATTTGGAAGAGGGAGATTGGAATGATAGAGATAAATGGAAACTGAAGACGGCAAACCTGTGGGGGAAAGCCGAAGAAGATGTTCTGTATTTAAAGATAAAATACATTTATCAAGTTGGTCATTTAATCTGATGAACGTATTCTACGATAAAGTTCAAATTGCATTTTACTCAAAATATGTAAAACATTTCCCTTCAATAAACGTTTTGGAGAAGAACAGTGGACACCATATCGCTGTTTTGTTCACGAGAGAAAGTGAGTAAGTGAAACTTAGGAAATAGATTGAACAATAGTAACAGAGCTCGAAGGTCCTATAATACTCTTATTAAATGTATGTATTTTGAGTCAGCTACATTGATCTTCCGGTTGTGTTCCTTATCTCTAGTCCCAATGCTCGCTAGTTCAAACACGACCGGGGTCGATTGATTTTTAGGATAGAAACCATTCAAGGGACACGTCCTCTGGAAGGGACTTTAAGCCGTGATTTCCGAGTGTGAAGATTTCCAGGCTCGAAAAAATAACCCGAAGCTTGATCAAAAAGGTCTTCCGTGCAACATTTAACTGACCTTATTCCATCCCAGTAATATCTTAATTGAGTACTAGATGTTCTCATTCAGACGATTTGCTAATCACATCTCACTCGTTGACATCTGTAGGTAAATAAGCGTAACTAAATTAACTTGTTTAACAGTCTCTTGCTAGGGAGTACCCTTGTCTCCACCCGGGAAGTATGGAGAAATGATCACACATACACATACCTTGTGGGTTTTCCTATCCTGGTGGTTACCATGCTCGACTCTCGTTCCAGAATAAGGTTGATGGATTTTTAAGGGCAGAAAACGTCCTGAGCATGATTTCCTTCGGAAGAAAGTAAAGCCATGAGTCTCGTGTCGTAAAACAACTTAAATCTTAAATATTCTTCTTCTGCTCTGGTTCATAGGCTATCAGCCTGTTGGGAAGTGACTTTTTTCCATTTTTATTATGGTGTTCCTGAGATCTCTTTCCAGGTTGAATGTTATCTCGTATGACTTTTGATAACGTATCATCCTGCGTCCTCCTCCTCCTCTATGCTACAATGACGTAGGCATAGCCTCTTACTTGTTAGGAGCTACTGGACCAAGTTAATTTAGTTACACATATTTGCCGATAGATGCCACGAATGATATGCAGTCAACATACCGACCCAATGAGACATCTAGCGGGCAACCAAGGTATTATTAGGATAATGACATCTGTAAATTTTGCTGAGATGCCCTTTTTATTCAGGCTTAAGGATATTTTACGAGCCTGAAAATCTTCAGACTTGTGACCTACGGCTTAAAGTCTCTCCAGGAAGACTTCATCCTTGGATTTTTCCATCCTAAAAAAATCGATCGACCTTTGGCGGGTTTCAACTCGCGACTCTCGGTACCAGAAGCATAGGTGCATAACCATTAGTCCACGGTAGCTCATTCTGGAGACATGATTATTCCAAGACGACCTCCTTCTTGACACCCATACATGTATTGATTGAATTTCACATTGTTCCCGATTGTACTAATATCTGATTGTGTCATATATTTTTCATTATTTTTTAAGAGTAATAATTTCTTGTATTCCCAACATTTGTTTTTTTATCTTTCAGCACTTGTTTCAGAAGCATAAGTGAGGGTATGTCATACTAGAGGTTTATGGGCTAGTTGTCAGTGTTTGAGATACAGTTCATGAGATCTCGGAATCGATTCCTTAAAGGAAATTATTCCTATGGTTGCACATGGTTTGGAATTTAGGTTAAGTTTAGGTTAAAGACTTTCCTGGTGGAACATTATCATTTATCACCCATCATATAATCGGCGTTACGTAACTCCGCCTTCCATTACAAACCCAATTTTTCGCAATATAGGGCATATGCTTCAGCGACGTGCTACACACCGTAATCCCTATTAGATGTGGTTTATGCGCCTGATGTGTGCTCGAACCACAGCAGTGTGGCTCATTCTGC